>JAUMHP010000078.1:9393729-9417965 GCA_032361065.1 Enteromius trimaculatus | reverse complement strand
GTTCATGCAGTGTGTCATGTAGCTGTATGTGAACAAACTATCTGCAAAGTTGTGACGCTGACAGTGCACAATAAATGAAGTTATTGTCTATCAAAAAAAAAAAAGGGTCGGTGCACATTCGCCTAAACAAGTCGTCAGCGATTTGAATCCTTTTCTGTTACGGATCCACTTCACTAATTAACATATTTGCATAATGCCCGCCCACATTCTACGTTGCGAACAAATTGTCCCGCCCACATACAGTACAATTTCCACGTGGATTACATCATGTCAAGAAGACGCTGTATCCTGTGAGAGTAAATTTGTTTTATATGCCCTTCCGAAAGATGAATCTACAAAGAATGATTGGTAAATGTTGTTCAGGCGTTGGCCTAATGTAGTCTAAACATTGTGACTAATGCAGCTAGACTGTCTGTCTGTCTCATTAGTTTAAGAAATGATAAACAATGTTTAACACAGTGTTATGCAATGCTGAAGTTCGTAGAGGTGTACCCGATTCGCTTACAAAAGCACATCGCGAGCACTTTCCATGGTAGTCCTTGCTAACTACAGTAGTTGAGTATTCTCTCAGAAAGCAACTCTAGTAATGTCAGTATAGTTTTGGAACAAGCTCTGTGGACCGCTGTAATGGTAGACAAATCGTAAAGGACTGCGCCATCTGACCAATCACAGCAGTGAGGGCTCACGGGAAGGATGGGTTTAGACGGATTGATTCTTTGAACTGCTTCACACGAGTCGTTTACAAATCATTTATAAATGGGGTAAAATTCAATCTATTTTTGGAGAAAACTAAAGTGTTTTTTGACCTTGCATGCATATAAACCGGTTTTAAGAGACTCATAAAACAATATTAGCAACATTTAAAATAGCATAATAGTGGCACTTTAAGATCTAGGCTGAGTTTGGAGTCTGTAGAGTTAAAGCTCTAGGAGGAGTTAGAGTCAATAACAAGATTATATTATATAACAAGCATTTCAGTAAGTTGGCTTTCTCAATGTCTAAACTTTCAAATGATCTCAAGTCTAAGGAATGATACAAAGCAATCAGCTGAAATCATCAGCTATCAATGATGACATAATTCTGAAGTAACTGCGCTAGTTGAGAGTAGAGTCAGTGAATGCCTGAAGACTGAAGGGAACACGTAGCCCTCTTACCACCCAGCAGGATGAGCACTTACTTGGCAATCTCACCCATGAGCTGACCCGATGGGCCCCAGGGATCATCATTGGTGGCTTCTCGAACCTTGGACTCTATCTCTGAGTAGTTCATCACAACATTGGTGCTGGAAAACAGAGAAAAACAAAGAACCGCAAATAAACACCAGGCAACCACACACACTTGACAAAGGTTTAAATGTATTCAGATGAAAGCTGTACGGACAGCCCTGCTATGCTGCATTCTCGCCTGAATATTGCATTTCATGGCACAATAACAGCAATATTTAGACATTTTTGTGGTCGCCTGGCAGAAGCCCCTGACGCGAATTAGCGTCTGTTGTTGCGTGAATGAACGAGTAAACTCTAAAATGTTCACGCTTCTAACTACGCCCCAATAGCGTGATTTATTCGCGCAAGTCGCATCTGGTGTGAACGTACCATTAGTGTTAAATCTACAGAGAATTAATTTGACTAAACTTATTTTTTTAAGACTGTCATAAATTCCCCTGTCATACTATGGAAAAAAAATTTGCAGGATTACATTTCTGAATGGTGGAATTACGAGGCCAAAATATCTTCTCTATAAAATGTATGATTCACATATTTCATAAAATCTGCCTGGCAGAGACTTAACAACAGATACTAAGCTAGCCACACTTGAGTGACCTAACAGAGAAGGTCCCATTAACAATTTGTTCTCAGTCCTAAAGATTCAAGAGATTGTAGACCAATCTTTATAGTTTTTAACTTGGAGAAAATTGGGAAAACAACTCATTAGGAGTTAAAGCTCATGTCAAACTTGAATCATAGGAGGACATGACAATCAAATGATAAAGCAGTAAATTCTAATTAATAGTAGTCAAATGGAGAAAAGTAAGTAATATAAAACACGCACAGCTTGTTTTAACTCAAGCCGATCATGGGTCAAACTGACAAATCCACTTTATAGGATAACAGTTTAACAAAAACATTGGTCTACTACTTACTGTTTAACAGGGTGGAAAGAGGGTTAACTATGGAGATATTTAACAGAACAACCTATAAGTGTTTCTATTCAACAAAAACATGTCCAATTTTGCAAAAAAAAAGGATGACAATATACATTTTCCCTAAACCAAACAATATTTATCACAATATTCATTTTAACAGGAAACAAAAATGTTTTCCACATGTCTGTTAAACTTTCACTGACTCATGACTCATTCAATCAATTAAATTCCATAGGGTAGATTTGAAAAATACAAAAAAAGTAACATTTCTACCACATATTCTTTACTACCGTCACTGCGGCACGTGATAAAAAGCATATTTTCAGTGTTAATCAGAATTTTTGTTCTAACTAGCCACAATGGCGACAAACAATATTTCTATGTTTCAATACATTTTTCTATGTCTGTGACATTGTGGCTGCAACAACATACAAACTACGACAGTGATAATCTCAGGTAGGGATTATGTGCTTTATTCGAAGTTAAAAGTAAGGATGCAACGGTTGACAGGCTATAAACCAGACTGAAAGGTTTTTACTAGTAATGCACATTTTTTTGTCCTTTTTTACCGGAAGTATGTCCGCGAGTGCACTACATTGTAATCATTAGGCGAACATTTAATTTGTGCATAACAAACAGAAAAATATAGAAGTACCATGAAGCGAACAACCGTTGGTGTCAGTGGCGGTTCTACATTGAATTACTCCCTGGGCGAGACCCCTCACGTTTTTATAATTTCAAATTACATCAGAAAAGCATTTATTTTAAATAAAAAAGAAAGAAATAATTAAAAAAGTTGAAAAAAAAAAAGTATTGGGTAGGGTTAGAGAGGACGTTAGCGTTACAGAGAACGAGGGCTCCCAATACCTGTATACCTGCATATTTGTTTTATTGGATCATACTGCGTCGAATCGTATTGAATCGAATCGAAATCGGTTTGGACTGCATCGTAACAGGGGTGTATCGCATCGCTAGCTGCTTCATGTATATTTCATGTATTGTAGCGTTGGCTATGCATCAAGATGCTTATCGCAATCGGCGTCAGTTATGGAGATGCACATCCCTTACTGCACAGGCATAGACAGTGAACAGTTGTTTAGTGCAGCTCATCATGTGTTGGAAGAGAAACTAAAACTTAGTTCTTTCTTGTTTCTTGCTGAAAGATTGTTTAAAGATCCTAGATTAAGTTATTTTCCCCACTCAAAAATGTTTTATGGAGTTTTTGTCCACTGAAAGATTTGCTCAGAAAGATGTTGACTACATGGCTCGTTTTTATTTCCATTAAAAGTTAAATACTGCACAAGCTGGAGTAAGGTCTTTTCACCCAGAGATGCACAAAACATGTAAACGTACTATTGACTGCACTGACTGTTACATATATTTCTGCTGTGTGTGCGTGACAGGCTGTTAGATTAATCTATATTGAGTAAATATGTCCATCGCTTAACAACACATTATATTTTTTATCGCCAATCGGTTAAAAAAATACATAAAACTGGTCCATGCAACTGATTATGCTATCTTCCAAATCTTCTGAAGCTAATATCTCTCACTTCACAATAGTTCTCAAATGTCAATTTTTCTCAGGATGTGTCACACCAGCTCTAACATCAAACATCTTGCATTTGAAAGATGACTCACAAAACGGCTTTAGAAGAATGCAGATTCTTTCTGTATTGAGACATCTTTTTTTTGGTCCATCTTGGAGTTTGACAGTATATAATTCTGCACAAAGCACAAAAACTATAAGGTTATTTTAAATTATTATTTTATTTAACTGATTGTTCTTGGGAATATTCAACAGAAAACATTTTTCCAGAAGAAGAAATTAATTTCTATTCCATGATAATGTCAAGGCACTCACACACTTTGAATCCGATGTAACAACGTGAATGCACAAACTCTTGAAATGTAAGCTCACTTATGCTTCTTGAAGCACTTGACAATACTCTCACTCACACATACACCCATACAATACTCTCTCACTCACAATACTCTACACACACATACAACTGTCTCTCACAAACACACAATACAATATTCTTACTCACTGCACAGTACCTACTACACAATACACTTCCTTTCTCACTCACACACAATACAATACTCACTCACTCATTATGCCATTTTTCTAAGTTCTGCTGTTTTACGGGCCAGACCGAATGCTATCGGCTTTTATCTTTCCCACAAGTAAATGACTGAGCAAGCACGGAGTCACGGAAACATTGTCTTAAAGATGTGTGTGTGTAATTATGAGTCTTTAAAAAGTCTATCAATAAAGTATCTGAAAAAAATCTACTCTGAACAATACATTAAATTTAAAGATCGAGCGCAGGAATGATTGCGTACGCGAGTGCTTGAATTTCGTGCAGATGACATATCATGCGCGCACGGTTTTGAAATGAGCTTGCGGCACCCGTTTCTTCACGTGTAGATCTGTTTTCCTCTCGTGTATGTGATTTACCACGCCCCAGCATCAGTGGTGCACTCGCGTATTATTGGCATAGATTTGCCGCCATACATATTTGCTTGCCTTGTCGAGACTACGCTGACTAAATCCAGATAATCCAGAGAAATCTAGCACTGGGGTCAGGGTTGCCAGACCTGACGGACAGGTTCCAGCCCAAACACGATGTAAAACCCGCCCAAATTGGCCGGAAACCCGCTATCTGGCAACACTGACCATGTCAAGCAAGCGTGTGTCTCGCAACAGAACAGATTTAGAACCTGCGCGGGAGATTATCCTCAAAACGATAAACTTTTCCTTTTCAAAGTGTAAAAAAAAAAAAAACATGGAGAAATTCCCTCTAAAATTAAGATTAAAAAATGAAGACCTTTGGATTTAGATTTAAGACAAATTAAGACATTTAAAGGCCTTATTTTAGGACAACGGAATTTAAGACTTTTTAAGGATCCGCGGCCACCCTGTAAAGAATAGTTTACCCAAAAATGAAAAAGTTACCCCTTTTTTTCCTCACCCTGTAGCCATCAGGTGCATATGACTTTGAGTTTAAAAATTTTTTTTTCCAAGTTTGGTAATGCGAGTGGATAGTTCCCATTATTTTAAAGCTCTGTAAATCAGATATATCCACAAGTACCGTGCTGTAAAACTAATCTATACGCCTTCTGGGGTTATCACATGTCCTCTGAAGCAGATCGATGGGTTTTTGTAACAAACACATTTCTAGTTTTCAAATTATAACCTAAATACCTGACAGTCTAAAAATGTTTTTGTAACAAAAACCTATCGATCTGCTTCAGGGGACATGTGATAACCCACCGAAGGCGTATAGAATAGTTTTACGACGTGGTACTTGTCGCTATATCTGATTTACAGAGCTTCAAAATAATGGCCACTGTCCACCCACATTATCAAGAGCCAGAATAAAAATTTAAAAATTAAACAAAAAATGTAGATTGTGTTCTTCTAAAAGAAGAAAGTCATATACCCCAAGGATGGCTTCAGGGTGAGCAAAATATGGGGTAATTTCTCATTTTTGGGTGAACTATTCCTTTAAGGCCCAGACACGCCAAAACAATATAAAAAAAAAATATGTTGCCTTCATCTGAGCAAAAAAGTTGCACTTGGACACAACACAAAGATCATCAGTTTCAGCTAACTACTGTATACGCTCAGCCTCAGCATGAGAGGAAATAACTCTCCATACCAGCAGGTGGCAATTATACCAATTGCAGCTTGTTCAAGTAAGTCTAAACAAAAAATTTACATTCTTTGTTTGCTTGCTTTTGTCACCTTCAAGCTGAAAAGCCAATCAGATTGATCTCTGCCACCCTTATAATAAGCTTAACCGTTTAAATATCCACACATGAGGTTACAACTAATACCAAGGGAGTGGAACACCATGCAAAAACCAGGCTAACAGATGCTCAACGATGGCCTGACACTGGCTTATTGTAGCATGGCCTTTAAAGCAGACTAAACAGTGCATCTGACTAAAAGACAATAAACACGAGCAAAGCCTGTAAATCACAGATCAATGCCACATCATCTGAAAACGACCAGAACCACGTGCACAACAGCACAGCAGAGGTGGCGCTCGGCGGATGTTTATCATGATAACTCTCAAAACAGCTGGAAACAATTTCCATAATCATTACTAATGTGAAAATGTGGCTTTTTCCGCCTTACTCTCACAATCCCAAAGGGCAAGGAGGGTGGGAGGGTGAAAGTGAACTTCTGGAAGTTATTACAGAGAGTCTAGTGGTGCTGGATGTAAAAACAGGGATGCTGGCAGGTGGGCAACATGCATCTAGCTGGAACGTGGAAGCAGGTGGTCTGGAAAGACAACGCAGTTGATTTGCAATCATTTGAGGAGTAAGAGAGCCAATATTACGTCTGGGCCAAATCAATGACTTCACCAAGAACTGGCAAGCAAGACATTGATCCCGCTCATCTGCGTCACTTTCAGGCTTTGGGGGTGGCGTGGTCTTTCCAATGGATCGGTTTACTTAATGGCAGAGCAAATTCAATCTGTAAACACTTTCAAAAACAAAACCTCAAAATTCCTCAAGTAATTCATGCAATTCAGATGGAGGCCAACGCTGCACATATGGTCTAGATGACTGAAAGATGGAACTAATTGTGTGGCAGCTGGCAAGGAAGGATGTTAAGTTGCTTAACCAGCACTATTCCATAAAAAGCCACACTGACGTTCATCTAACAGCTTCATTATATCATGCATCTGTATGTTGAGCAGGGCTGGACAGATACATCTTTTGGGCCTTACTCACAAAAGTTATGCAGAATCAATGTGTAAACTGATCATAAATCCATTACCATGTAAACTGTCACACTTAAATCACACAATTTACATACAAATATTATGCATTTGTAAGTAATGCATACAAATGCATTGTTCTAATGTGTGCTCTGATTGGCCAGCTATCCAATGAGCTGTGATTGGCTGAATAAGTCAAGAACTTGGTGGAAATGTTACGCCCTTTGTCATAACGTGATGCCGCATCCTGGTGCTATCACAACAAAACAATAAAACATAGTACAAACGAGGCATTTGTTGCATCCCGTGGGGACATAATTACTGATCATCATGACTTAGTACTGTCTTTTTACGAGTCGCATCGCGCCATGTAAACACAACATCATGTCCGATAGTATTGTGCATCCCTAATCTGTAGCAAGCATGTTGATAGGAGAAAAAACAAAAACATAAAAACTTCAGACATAGTGTGCAAGGACTTTTACTCTGCATGTATTTTATGAATAAGACCTTTAAAAGGGATAGTTCACCCAAAAATGAAAATTCTGTCATTAAGGGTGTACTCACACTAGGCATGGTTGCCATGAACCGGGGCAGAGTACGATTGTCCCCACTCCCCCTCAGGCCTGCACTCACATAGGGTTTCAGCATTCGTGCTGGAGCACACTTACGTCATCATAGTGCCACTGTTTCAGAATAAACAGGAAGAGTGGCGCTCTCGCTGACCGCAAAGGAGTCCATCGCTTTGTTTACTTTGTGGATAGTAATTTTGAGTCGTTTGGTCCGCGGTGGTCCACAGCCCTCTCACAGCCTATTGATAAACAGGTCTTAAGCTTGTGTTGGTTTTGGAGCGTCTCAAAAACGTGACGTCACGCGCCCTGTTCCGTTCTCCAACACGGTTAGCGCTCACACTGCATGCAAACCGAGTCTAACTGAACTGTGCTCTGGCACAACTCTTCCAAGCGGGCCAGCTAAACGAACCAGGCACTCACACTAGTCAAACGAACCACGCTTTGGTGGTCAAACGCATTCTGGCGCGGTTCAAACTGCCTTGTGTGAGTACACCCTAATTACGTTCCAAACCTTCATCTTTGGAACACAAATAAAGATATATTGATGAAATCCAGGAGCTCTCTGACCCTTCATAGACCGCAATGCAAAAAAAAAAAAAGGATTTCATTCAACAATTCTTCTCCTCCAAATCTCATCTTCCACCATTATTGAGAGTACCTCACATAAACAAAGTATGCGCATGCCGCTGTTGATGTAGAGCATGCATGCGCTGAGCCTTGGTTATGTACAGCATGCATCACAGTACTCTCTATAATGGCAAAATGTGTGATAAATTTAAATTTATTCCCATAATGCAAGGCTAAATTTTCAATAGCCATTACTCCTTCAGAAATCATTATAATAAATTCTAATATTCTATCATTCTTTCTATTCTATAATTTCTGTTTTATATGCAAGAGACTTGACCCAGTTGTAACTCAATTCATCAGTCAGGCACAAATGCACTTTGTAAATGTAATGGTTTGACCACAAACAGTATCATGGAGCTGAGACTATTGTTTTGGCTGTTTCAGTGACAAGCAAAAGTTCACGATAGCGGGATTGGCAATCTATGTGATTCAAGCACATAGAAGGAGTGCTGGAAAGTTGGCCTAAGATTACAAGGAAAATCTCAGGCAACTGAATAATGAATGATGTCGGTTTATGCAAGCATGCGGCCTGTAGAGCAGTCACACACACGTAACAAATACATTCCAGACACACGTACGGTGCTGTGTACTGTGCTGCACATACTCCACTGGAATATTCAATATGCAGGAAAGACAAAAGCAGAAGAGGCAGGCTTTCTTTTGCACAAAGGGAAGGGGGCACAGACAGGCGTAGGGGCGTCTTGCCATCCTTTGCATCCGCAGCCTCTTTGTTCTATGGGCCTGCCGAGATTTACTCTCCACTTCTTTTATTCTCTCCTTCGCTGTTCTTCGCAAGAATGAATGGGTGTACTTACACATTCACTGTGGAGCTATGGCCTGCGAAAAACCCACAACAAACTCAAGACGCCTCACATGAAAGCTCTCTGAGTGGTTTCAGCTTTCCTGCTCCGCCACCTCAGACTAAAAAGACTACCTAGAGCTTCAGAGGGAAGCAAAGGTCTGGATAAAGCTTTACCATGGAGATGAGGATGGTGGCGGTTTATAATAAGTATGATGGAGAGAGAACGAAAGCAGCAGCTAAGAGATGAAAGGAGTGATACCTGGACAAGGGAAAGTTTGCTAGGGAAAGAAGTCCCAGGAGATGTGAATTATGGTGATTCTGAGCTAGGGCTACCACTGGGTTTTGTGCTCAACAACAAACAAATGTATATATGGATGAAATATTTCATTTTAAATATATAATGGAACTTTTCTTTTATTATTGACAGTTCTCGATACAGACTGAAGTTTGTTTTTTATTCTTTTTTCTTTTTTCATTCATTCTGAGATTGCTAGAAATGTACATTTGACATGTGATGTTGCCTGTACTTCCTGACAACCACTGAACTTCGTTACAGTTCAAAGGGTAAAATATTTGAAGAGAAAAAACAAAACAACAACAACAGAAAAAAATTATTCTCAGTGCTCTGCATTTTTATTATTAGTTAGAAGGGCAACTACTGCGGATCATCATCAAGTTGAGATGATACACTGTGATTGGAACTCCAATAAAAAATTACAATAATTTATTTGACTAAATTATATTGCTGTTCATGTAAAGAAGGGAAACTAGCATATTTGTTGATTATTCTTACTTATAATTCAGTGGAATTGTCCAGCTGGTATTGATCATGTGCATATCCGCAGTAATAAATACATTCCAGTGAAAGTCACGATGACAAAAGTATTTTAGTATTCAGAGCACATTTAAAGCCGAAAAGCTGGGACACTGGCATTCTGATTTCAAATTCAAGCAATTAATCAAAGGATATAGCCTTATGGCCTGACAACTATACCTTCTGCACAGAGTTATTACAACATCAAATTTAGTAGGATAGACTATCAGATTATTATTATTTATTTTTTTTTTAAGTTACAAGAAGAAACAAAACCATACATAAGGATGAAATATACTGGGCAACTGCAAATAAGAAGAAATGAATCCAAATATTCAATCTCCCACCTTCGGCTTAAACAGGCGAGCAACTTTAACTTTCTTGGAAGCACTGTCGCTGACACATTAAAAAAAAATTGTAAGATAACTTCTGTAACCAATCTTGTTGAAATCCAACAGAGCAAATAACTTTAAAAAAGGGTTTGGACAAAGTCCTTTTTCAATGAGTAGATTGGTTTCCACTGTTGCATGTGCCAAGCTCAAACCACAAGCGCACTGCCGGTTTAAGTGTTCACTAACTCTACCTTGAGACACCACAGGTGAACAACGTACAATGTTGGAACGATCAGCTATTTTTTATTAAAATATCTAATCATCTAAATGTGCAGTTATCATAATCAAGTCTGTGTAACAGCATGACCTGGCGTTAAAATGGAAAATAAACACACAGCATGACACTTTTCCTGTTGGAAATGTTCTGGACAGTTTAGTTTTGGTGGATGTAAGCCTAATTTATGATTCTCATCTGTAGGTTGTTGAACTGTTGGTGGATTACCAAAATATGTCACTGTGATTACGAAGCACTCCCCACAATCTCTCAGCAGCCAAAAAACTGATCGACTGAGTTTTGCCAAACATGCATAAAACTGGCTGTGGTCTGGCAAACAGTGACACAGCAACGTAATCGATAACACTTCCAGAAACTATAGAAATCTATGTAAAAGCGCAGGAGGACTCCCTAAACAACATTTTAGTGTCATGCAAATTGTAAAACAATATGACTTATACCAATAAATCACACTCTATTAAACGTTAAAATCCTTCTAAATAACAACCCGTCAACTCTGACTGGCCAAAATCTGCAGACTGGCTCTGACCTTCGGCAACTAGTGATGTACTCACATTGCAAACCGAGACAAAAACATGTGCAGAAATCGTGTAGTATATTCATCCAATAAAAGAAAATTATCTCAAGGGTCAATCTATATAAGAATCTACATTAAACATCTATACAGTAAATCTAGGCTAATCTTAAAAACCAATGGGGTTCCACAAAGATAAAGTCATAAATTCAGGAGATATTAACTTGTCCTTGTAAAATTCACTCTTTGAAACTAGGATGATGACAGATGTAATAACTCTAAATTTGCAGGTTAAGGGGTTGATGTGGATTTAAAAATAGATGGCATCTAGAACACAACACTACCCTCCATTACCATATATTTTTTGATATATTAATTCAATGCATACTTGCGTCAATCCATAATTTATAACACAACAACAGCAAAAAAATAACTTCCTGAGTTAAAAGTCAACCTTTGATTAGCTAGCCGTACATCCATTTTATCCAGCCTGAAATGAACTAGAAACATCACCATGCTACACCAAATTACATGTTAGACCACAAACAATCACACTGAATTGAACAAACACCGCCTGCACCAACCCTTACAAGCTTAAATTTATTATTGTGGGTACCACTGCAAGGACAAAGAAGCCTAACCCAACAATGCACAATGAACGGCAATGAAAAGGCCAACTATATCAATATCCACCTCCTTTCAACTTAATTCATGCATGCGTAAAAGATGCCTTCAGCTGTGGCATCCATTACAGTAACCTGACTGCAGAACTTGTTTGTGCAACAGACACCCAGAAAAAAGTCAGAAAAATTATGAGCATGAATGATATGAATAAACATAACATAACTGTGCACTTCAATAAATCAAAAAAAAAAAGTTTTATACATGCTTTAAAATGTCTTGGTAAAAATATTTGTAAAAAACCTATGTCTACAGCACATCACTCTAATCTTGAAAATGTATTGAGATCATACAAATATAGATTTATACCTATGCATACGTAGGTTTTTCAACTTGCTATGAAGGATATGAAAGATTTTTTCACAATTTACTGTTTAGCCATGGATAAATGATAGAGCCCACCCGATAAAGGATTTTGAAGGCAATATTTGTTGGTTTTAAAATCTGATATATCGGCCAATTTTTTATTTTTTTTTTTTTTAAATAGAAACTTTAAAGTCCTTTGAACAAAAACACAACAACAACAATGAGCAAATCAAAGTTACCAGTAAGGGTGTTTCGTCTGTTTTTATTATAAATATTTATTTATCGGCCATTATAAATGTCGATACCTAATATCGGCCTGCCGATATATCTGTCAGGCTCTAATAAATAATAAACACTTAAGACAGGCTATTTTGGGGTTTCTGGATGATACAGTCTATTAATGCTAAAAGTGATTTATGATTCATTTTCAGACAGTGTAAAATAAGGAAGTACATAAATAAATGACTGTTGACCATTTTAAGATGATCACTTTGGCCAATAAGTGTGCCTATTTGGAGAGTAAGTGAAACATTCTTTTGCTGGCTAGTAAATAAACAGCCTTGTTGGTGGATAACACACTACTTCTGTGTACATTTTGTGAAAAAGGACTGATTTGCATAAAGAAACTTCATAGATTTCGAGTAGACATCTTGTGAAATGAAGCAAGAGAAATGTGAATTTAAAAAAAACCACAATGCTACCATGCAACTGCTAACCATTTTCTTGTTCCCACTATAAGTTGCTACTTAAATGTTATATACAAACAAACTGTTTTTTTATTGTTTAAAGAACACCAACTTTTTGCAAACTTTCTGTGAAATGACATGCAATGTTTCATTAGTATAATCAAAAAGTAATTTACTGTTCTCACCATAATAAAAGATCACATTTAGTTTAAAAATCTAGAAGAATATTGATGTTTTTCACCAATTTGCATCGCAGAATGTAGCCATCACTTGCAAAATAAATCAGTTATAGGACTGAATTGAAACTCATTCAATTTTTAAGTGAAGAGCACCTATCATGATGGAAAAAACAAGGCCCACAAGATACTACTAAGGTCTTTTGGACGTCATCATTTCAGGGATGACAGCTATATCATCAAATCTGATATAATCAAAGTCTATGTTGTGGCGTTGAGGTTGAGCGATACCGTTATCTATTCCCCATACGAATTCATAATGGTTTCTTTAGCTAAGCTAATAGGCTAATTAGCTAGCATGTATAACGGCCTGTAACCGGTTAACGGTTGACCATTTAAACACATCCTGCAACATTATACACACAATCAAACATATGTGACTGTACATAAGATAATGAGAAACGCTGTCAGACACCGTTCAAGCTCATGTGCTACTGACGACTTAGATGTTTTAGCGGGACAACACTGCTGACAACGAGAATGAACAGGTGAGAAGAATATATCTTTAGACTTATTGAGCTGTCTAACTAGTCAATATTGTGGGAGCATTATAGTCAAAGAAAACGTGTCTATTATGTCCCAAACTGCTGCACTCTCTCGTCGTACCCAAAGATGCTGCCCATGTAGGCAGTTCACTTGGGTTTGAAACACAGCCTAGAAAAAAAAACACGCGTGCAGAACAGCGTGTAATCATTTAAATTAAATAGAAGAATGCACATTATCGGGGATGGGTCATGAACAGGTAGAAAATAGTGAAATAAAAGAGATAATAATGTTATATTAATCGTGTAGTGCTCGTGATCAGCTGAGGGTGTGTGACGTCACGGGATCCGCACCTTTACAAGTAACGGGCCTCTGCATCGACACACAAGCTCTTTAGAACGCAAAAGCCCGGGCATACTCACGCTTTATCCACCAACTCCCTGACTTTCCACATATTCAACATCTCGGCGCTTTAGCAGGGGCTCTCCGCCTCAATATCTTGTCGTCCGGTCCGTACTAAAACACAGGTGGACTCGGATATCTGTTACCGATAATAACAGAATCCTTCAGCCCCTTCCGCCTCTCCAGCGCTAATCGACGCAGAAGCGGATCGACCAGTTACTACGGTGACGCGTACTGTGCGTCAAGAGGGAGCCGACGCAGTCATGACGTCGTGTACGGGCATCATGGGAAATGTAGTTTTTCCATAAAAGCAACTGGACAAGCGCAACCCGATGCACATCACTCATAAAAATATTTCTTTAAACAAATATGTGTTGCACTGAACCATAACAAAGTAAATAGATTAATGACTACAATTTATAGTGCTATATTCCAGTTCAGTAGTCTATCTTAAAAAAGATAACAGCACTTTCAAACCAAGCAGCATTTATTGGTCAGCACAACAAATATATTACAGCACTTAGAAGACACAAATGTCATATTTTGTATCAATCATCAGCCTTTGCATTAAAAACCTTAGATTAAAACGTATGGTTATTAACTGAACTTTTATGATTGCCAAACAAAAACAATGCAATGCTCTTAGTTAAAATGAAATGGTTAAGTCAATAGTTCCTCATCTCAGTCCCAGTTTATCAGCAAATATATTTTCTGATATATGTAGCTTTTACTAGCTTTATCTGAGAACCCTTGAAATTTTATGATTTTTTGTATTTAAATTAACATTATTAAATGTTCCACTTGTCTGTGTTTGCATATTCCAAACAGACTTTTAATCTGTTTTAATGGTGGAGCTTTTTCACTTTTTTAGCATGTCACATGTTATGCCAGTTGATGGCAGCACATCTTAATGAGTCATGAAGTTATTCATTCAAATATAGTCCTATAACTATATAAATAGTTCTGTAACTCATTCATTGAGTAATATAACAAGTGATTGGCTGTGCTGAAATCATTTCCAATTTCCTTACAGAGTTCACTATTTGAAGGAACTATGGAAAACCATTTCTGCCACTGAAAAAAAATTAATAAAAAATATTGCGATTTTTTTATCTCACAATTCTGACTTTTTCCCCCTCAGAATTGCATGATATATACTCACAATTCTGATGTTTTTTTTCTTACGTTTATATCACAAGATCCATCACCTCATCACTCACACTTCAAAACCACACACCACCCAGCTTTAGACATCCGAGCTCGTACTAGAGAAGTGGACTACTAGATCTCTCGAAAGTGACTTCTTGCTAATACTTACCTGTTATTACTCACCTGTCTCCATTGTCTCCTAGATTCCTTTGTGTCTTCCAGCTCTCACAGATTCCCTTCTCGTTCTCCTGGATTGTGGTGTGTGGTGTCTTCGTCTCTCCCTCGTCCCGTCATCTGTGATCGTCTGTCCCCATCTGCAAACAGAAATACCAGTATCAGTATCCAGTTAATCCATTCCAAAGACTCTACTGCATTACTGTACTCGCCTGAACTCTCTCCTGTTGACTCTGCATCTGAGAACTCATTGTTAATAAACTTTAACTGTTTTACTTACCATCTGTCTCCAGTCCACTTCGTAACAGAAGCTCGGACCTAAAACTGCTGATGATGAGTTCTCCCGATCCATTTTAGTTCAGTTAGTTGATGGACTTCGCCGAGCTCTTCTCACCATGCCACAAACACCGTCACCGGCACCCGCTCCGCTATCATCCACTACAGCAAACCCGTAAGTAAACACCGCTTCTTCACCACCTGCTGTAGTATGTCCCATGGTTCGACCAGCGCCCTACTCTGGGATTGCAAGGGGTTCCTTCTGCAGTGTTCGATAACGTTCGCTACTTACCCAAATATGTATCAGACCGAGAACGCCAAAATTGGAAATCTCATTTCATGTCTCTCAGGTTCGGCACTCAGATGGGCTGAGTCAGTTTGGAGTCAGGCGGGCCTGGCTGTCAGCTCGTACGGATCCTTTGCACAACATTTCCTTGAGGTTTTTGGTCATTCTGACATCTGCTGGAGAGGAGCTCTATCATCTGCGACAAGGCCCAACAAGTGTACAGGAATACTCTATTAAATTCAGCACCCTAGCAGCGTCTAGCAGATGGAATGAACTAGCACTTTTAACCACCTTCAGGTAAGGTTTGGAACCCTATATACGCCTCATGCTTGCTTCCCACGATGACTCTATAGGACTGGAACGATTTATACAACTAGCCATTTGCTGCTCAGCCCAGGTAACCGCCTATACGACTCCTTCTCCGAGCACTGTCAATCCTCTCCCCTGCCCGCCAAGGGACCACAGCCCTTGAATCCTCTAACTACTATCATCACACTTACTGCAGACAACTTCTCAATTTCAGTGGCAGCCCTTATCGATTCCGGGTCGGCAGGCAACTTCATCGCTGGTCACATCACTTGACAACTCAGAGTCAAACCCCCGCGCCTCCAAGTGACATACCAGATCCAATCGGTTACTGGACAACCCCTCTCCAAAAAGAGTGTCACCCATCAAACGGCGCCTATCCATCTTCGAATAGGTCAGTGTCATAAAGAGGAATTCAGTTATTGGTTCTGGGGGGCTCAACCATCGACGTGGTCCTAGGGCACCTGTGGCTGGCGAGGCACGAGTCTGTCCTCTCTTGGGGTACTGGAGAAGTCCTCAAATGGAGCTCCAAATGCTGGCCCAAATGTTTCCCAGTTACCTCTTCAAACGCCTAAAACCATTCCACTGTGTTCAACTTCCATTGAAAGCCCCATTGAGAGACAGTCTGTGGAAATTCCTCCGTGCTATGGTGAATACTCCGATGTTTTCTGCCCCAAGAGAGCTTCCCACCTGCCACCTCATCGACCATGGGACTGTGCCATCGATCTGCTCCCAACTGCCCCAGTGCCCCATGGTAAGATATAACCACTATCCATCCCGTAAACCAAAGCAATGGAAGATTACATACGAGAAGCATTGGCACAAGGTTACATCCGTCCTTCCACATCCCCTGCTGCCTCAAGTTTTTTCTTTGTCGCCAAAAAGGATGGTGGTCTTCGCCCCTGTATTGATTATAGGGCCTTAAAGAAAGCCACTGTCTTGTTCAAATACCCTCTAACACTCGTTCCCCGCCGCCTTAGAAAAACTATGTGGGGCAAACATTTTCACCAAATTAGACTTACGTAATCAGGATACGGGACGGGGACGAGTGGAAGACGGCCTTCATCACCCCTACTGCCCAATACGAGTATTGCGTGATGCCGTATGGTTTAGTAAACACACCCTCCATTTTCCAGAACTTTATGCACGCGATGCGACCAGAGCTAAAATTTGGATGCGTGCTGAACTGAATTAAATTACGCACAGATGACATTTCATGCTCGCGCGAGTGCTTGAATTGCACGCAGATGACATATCACGCGTGCGCGCGGTTTTGAAATGGTTCCCGTTTCTTCGCGTGTAGATCAGTGCGCACCACTGATGCTGGCGCGCGGTAAATCACATACGCGCACGCCAGCATCAGTGGTGCACTCGCGTATTATTGGCATAGATTTGCCGCCATAGCAGTGGACCTGCACTGTCATCATTTTGATCAAAGTGTGGGGATTCTGGTGGGGAAAAAGTCCTCCACTTCCACACTGCTCTAAGAACCGCTGTAGCTGCTGCTCTTGGTGTCGCTGTCCATCTGCCAACGTGTGTGTGTTTACATTGTCGGTGTGAAAATTAGCAAAATTTATTCACTTATTGTGAATAAGTCCCCCTTTAAAGCAGTCTCCGCCTTGTCTCCACACTCTACCCCCACCCCTTTCCCCCAGTGAACAACGCCCCTTTTCAGAAAGTTTTTCAAACCAGAGGTGTGAAAAAGCACTTCTGAAACAGGGGGGTGTTGTGACCCTTTAAAACCTTTTCACAAACCCCTTTCTGTCTCCACAGAGCCTGGCCGTGAAGAGGAACACCCTCCTTCGATGGTGGTAGATGATGGGGCCATCTACAACGTCAAGGAGATCCTGGATTCCCAGCGTCGTGGAGGTAAACTCATGTATCTCATAGACTGGGAAGGCTACGGTCCAGAAGAGAGATCATGGGTATCCCGAGAGGACGTAGTTGATCGCTCGCTTCTAACTGACTTTCACCTCGCTCATCCAGATCGCCCAGCACCCCGGAGTAGAAGCCGACCACCACGACATCGGAGGGGCCCTGCCTCAGCACGGGGCCCTGGATGGGTGGTAATGTTAAATCCACGCCAGGCTCCACCCTCACTCCCTTACTACGATCACAATCACCAGAATACTGAACACCTGCCACGAATCACCTGACACCAATGAAGACCTCATCACTCACACTTCAAAACCACACACCACCCAGCTTCAGACGTCCGAGCTCGTTCTAGAGAAGTGGACTACTAGATCTCTCGAAAGTGACTTCTAGCTAATACTTACCTGTTATTACTCACCTGTCTCCTAGATCCCTTTGTGTTTTCCAGCTCTCACGGATTCCCTTCTCGTTCTCCTGGATTGTGGTGTGTGGTGTCTTCGTCTCTCCCTCGTCCCGTCATCTGTGATCGTCTGTCCCCATCTGCAAACAGAAATACCAGTATCAGTATCCAGTTAATCCATTCCAAAGACTCTACTGCATTACTGTACTCGCCTGAACTCTCTCCTGTTGACTCTGCATCTGAGAACTCATTGTTAATAAACTGCTTTACTTACCATCTGTCTCCAGTCCGCCTCGTAACACATGGGGGACAACCATTGATGTCTGAACCCATAGTGGATATCATGGAGTGCACTCATTTAGTAGTATATAACCATGTAGCCTACTCTAAACAGGCAACAACTTGAAAATACCACCATGCACCGTATGCTTCACAGTGAATTACTCATTCTTTGGAATATATTAATCCATAATACTATATTATGAACCCCGAAGCCGTAACAATTAATGTAGGAATAGTGAATGAAGTTAAGAGGTGATTTAGCCATTTATCCTATACAGCCATTGTCTTTATAAACGAGTGAATAAATGCCTCCTGTAGTGATTCCAAACATTTCTTTAAGAAGAAATATACATATTTCAAATGTAATATACACTTTTCTATCACTTCGCTAGTAGGTTTGTAATATGCGGAAGCCATCCCTGTGGAAGACGTAGAATGTATTGCTGGCCACAAATTAGAAGCTCAATTCGGATTGGTTTCCTTTTTAAAGTAAGGAAACGTTGTTTCCTTTGCTCACATATTTCCCAGAGATACGCGCAGGACACATATATGTCCTATGACTTCTGCCGGGACTGCTTCTGGTTTGAGAGAAAAGTGTTTATTACATTTGAAATATGGATATTTATATTTCAGAAATGCATAGATTACTACAGGATGCCTTAATTCACCCCCTGGAGCCATGTGGCAGCTTTTGTTATGTTTGCACACACTTTATTTAGCGTGTTTTGGACTGTTAAAAGGAAACACCTGCCCACAGCAAGAGCTTAGAAGTGCCAGGTCAATTTTTTTTATCTAACTCTGATTGGATTTGTCTGAAAGAAGAAAGTCAAATAGATCCAGGATGCTTTGAAGGTGAGTAAAAACTTTATATCACAGAGTGAAAATATTTATCACAGAATTTTGTGAATGCCAAAATCAGATACTGAGTCTGACAATGAGATTGAAGTTGCACCAAGTTATAATACAAAGTTGCTCTGTCTTTCAACTTTTGGCTCTGGAATCTGGGACAAAGCTCACCAAATGCTTCTGTCAAAACTTAATGGACATTTCCAGTACACCCTTCAACAAGAAGATGCAAAGCTAACAACTGCAGTCAAAAACAACATCGCAGTGCATTCAGAAAACACTGTGATCCCTCATAGCCCAAATACAAAATGGCAGAAAGGAGGCATCCTTGAAAGTCTGCTAATCCTGGCAACCTGATTCCATCACGCTCATCGTTGTGATGGACAGCGGACAGTTTCCTGATGTCGTCTCCAATTCAGGGTCCATTTCTCAAGAGTCTGCGCCATATTGCCTCCATGTGTGAATTCCAGCGAAATGCTGAGATTTTAGGGATGAAGTCAGATGGAGATAAAAAAAAAGGCAGCCATAAACACATGGTATAAATAAATCATTAACCTGATGACAATCAAACAAGCAAGAAACATCGATTGTCTAGAGCAACAACAGACACAAGATGGCACTTAATGTCCTCGAAGTCTAGCACTCGAGGGAGCCGAGAGACCGTTGTGGGCAGGCAGATTTGAAGTCTAGATGAGGACGTCAGGACACTCAGCAACCATTTGATCAGCTTAACTAAGAGAAGTGGCAGAGATTGACAGCTGAGGCTGTTTTGTGGCTGCAGATAAAGTATTCAGTAGTGGTGTGGCCGTCGGAAAGGGGTAAAGTGGTAAACAATGTCCACGGGAGGCACTTAGACGTGGACCCACTGACTGAGAAAGTGCTGTGGCATGTTGAAAGGTAATGAGGTGCAAGATAGACAGCCCGTTGTCAGTTTACCCCCCACGGTCGCTTCGCTAAACTCTAGGTTTTTTAGCACAGCATTGTTCTAATAATGATTTCGGTCTTAGCAGATCTTTGGACTCCGTTTGGAAATCTTTAAACAGAGCTATGAGTGGACATTTGCACTGTCTTACATTTCTGTGTGTGTAGATCTCATGTAGGCCTAGCTGTAAAATACAAATAGAATTACAATATAAAAAAAATAAACGAAAACAAACATAAAGAAAAAAAGTCTGTTTTAAGAAAAAAAAGTAATTACAGTTTTGAACAACAATACAATAAATAAATGACAATTGTTATATTGTTTCATCATAAAAGTTTTAACCCTCTAATCAACTTAAACAGTTTATACCTGATGTGAACCATTTAAATTGTATAAATTAATGTATTTAGGTTGATTTAGTAAAATATATAATATATATTTAATATAGTAAAATATTATATAATGTAGTATATATTTAATATAGTAAAATATATAATAAATAAAACTCTCGCTCTCTCCCTATTATATTTTCAAGTTTATTGAAACCAATTAATTCTTTATATTGTCAGTTTACCATTACTTTCAATGTAATGTAGTTTTTTTTTACTTTATATTTGTAGGTAAATATCACAATCCCATTTAGTATTAGTCTTAAATTTTATCTTTTTAAAGATTTAAAAATGCACTGTACTGTAACTGTGAATCAGATGTAAAACAGTGAATGATAATTTCCAAATAAAGAGGTACTTCATTCTCTCATTTAACTTCAAATAAAATACAAAATGCATAGGTGAACTTGCAGAATGACTAAAACCGACAAAACTTAAATTAGCTGATTATTTGTTTAATCAGTTTCCTGAGATGGATTTATTTGGCATGTGTATTCTATCAGCACATGCATTTCTGAATGAGAGCTTAAATTCCCCAACAGAGGGCACTATTACACCTCCAAATACACAATATACGAGTCGCATTTCTGTTAGGAATCCCACCCTATTTACCTAGCTACATCTACTAAAAAGATATTACAAAATTAATTGTCAGCTGTATTTGTTCCTTCCTATTATGTACCTTGCAAAAAAAAAAAAAAAAAAGTACTCTTGCAGATAGTGACCGTCAATCAATATTTTCTTATATAATTGTATTTATTTTGTATTTTTAAAGATGTACCAAGTTACTATTGTATGCTAGGGAACTAAATACATTGGTGGTATATTTTATAGTCTTACACACACAAATCAATAAATAAATCCACACAACGTTTATTTGACTCAAACAAGAAATGTATGTAATAAAAAAAAAAGAAAAATACAAGCAATGCAACATTTTAAGGTTAAATCATATGGATGAGCAAACTGCTGATATTTGCATAAAAACCTTGTGGTCAGGAAAGAAGTAAAGAAAAATATATTCGCATAAAAGTACATCCCATGGCATAGTTTAGAAGTCTACAAGACAAAGATTTTTGCGTTTGCATTGCAGTTTTTAAAAACACAGACACACACATACACAAACACTTTCACAATATTTAAGACAATTGTTTCCATATGGCACACACATACAAAGAACAATGGGAAATTATGCATTGTTTTATACTTTTTTCAGCTTTGTTTTGTTGTAGTAGAGAGCTAAAGAAAATACTGCACCGTGTCCGTGACCACGCACAGTGATTTGGACTGCATTTGCCATGGGAAAGTCAGCTGAGTAAACAAGCTCTGTCCATTATCGTTCATAAAACCTGACAAATAGTTCTGGATCGCCAATCTTGTCCCAGCTTCAGGTCTGTAAATCTTTCAAAACCCACAGCCCAAGTCATTTCCAGCAAACAAGCACAGTTTCTTAAAATACAGAAATGCACATTTTGTATGCATTTTCAGAGCAAATCAAATATTTAAATAAAATAAATATGAACTGTATTTAAAAATAGGACATAGTATTTTCCAAGTGTACTTACAAGTAGAATTTCTGTAATTTATATATATATATATATATATATATATATATACACACACACACACACACATATACTTTTCATATAGGAAAACACATTTAAATAAAATATGTAATTTCTAATATATATATATATTATATATATATATATGTGTGTGTGTGAGTACATTTTACATAAAAGAAAACATTTCCATTTAAATGGTTGTTTCATGGCTGAAAATCAGTGCAAAAGTGGCTAAATAAATAAATAGTAACACAAAATCACATCTTTCATTTCAATCATTACTTTTGTGCAACACTCAATGTTTACTCTCAGAAATCTTTCATGTTATTTTTAATTCAGAAAGTCGCAAGTACATGCGTAGAACAAAAAATGGAACTGTTTCCTTAAAATGACAAGCCGAAAAAAAAAATGAGCAAAGTGTGGAGTTTCTAAACCAGTCACCTTTAAAACCATCTGGACAAATCAGCATCAGGAAATCAACACGGTTGTAGTTCATTGTTGCGGTTGTAAGTACATGTTTTGGCCCTCCAGGGCAAACTGCCCACTGGACCACTCAAGCGGCCCCTGCGTGGCTTCATGCCAGCGTTTTGTTACAGTACCTCCAAGCTGGAAACAATTGTCACTGTTATGGACTGTTTACGATGAATTACAATTGCTGTAATGTTCCTTAGCCCACTCAGATCCTTTGTCTGAACAGCTGCCCGCAGTTTAGCTTGCCACATAAAAAGCTGGCAGTGTTTTGAGGGTGGAGCGCTCTCTTTGACTTCTCAGTTTCTTGTGTCGCTACTCATTTCCAAGTTTGACTGATAAACAGACAAAGATACAATAAAAAGATGACCATCAACTTTACCGCACTTGATCCAAATGTTTCAATGGCTTTTGTCGATGAAGCAAAGGTCATTGCGGTCCAGAAGTGTAAACATACAAACACTGAAACGCTTATTTTTTGTTGCCTTCATTTGCGAGAACAGAATTGTAATTTTTGAGTGAACTATTCCTTTAAGTTAAGCATAAGAGAGAGGCTCCTTCTTTATTAAGTGTAGCAGCATTTAGATTCAAAGGGTTATTTCAGACACAACCAACAAGAGGGAATGCATTCCAGAGCTGTTACCAAAATAAACTGGCTGGTAATGCAAAAATGAGCACTTTTTAAGGCACATTGCTAATCTGGCGTGTACTGGGACCTGTGCCCATGGGACAGGAAAACTCTTCTGAATTTATTGTTCCTTTTATCAGTCTTTTAAAGAGGTGCAAACTTTGTTTGAACAGAGAGGTTTGTGAATAAAGAGGAATCTTATAAGAAAACACATCTTTTGCGTAAGCTTGTTAGCTCTTTGTTTTTATTCCCCTCTTCAGCCTTTTGTTTAGCAAAACCGCTGCACTCTCAAGATCATTGTTGTCATTTCACTAGAAGTATGTGTATATATATATGTTCAGGGAACAGCAGAAAAAATGTTCCATAAAAAGCACTGTACTCTGTACTAGTCTTTTTTTGACCTCTTTGTGTAAAGACAAACTGGCTGCCATAAGAATCTATTGAGTTAGGCTGAATTAGGTTAGTTACATTTAAGAGTGAATTTTTTTGTACTGATGAAAATGGAATTTAATACATTTAAATATATTACCAAAATAATATATTTGTACATCAATCAATTTACATCAAAATTCTTTAAAGCATGACAGCATCTCATTAAAACATGATTTTAAATGTACTTGAACTAAACTAGAACATTTAATTAGACATGATTAAAAAGTCCACTTTTACTTAAGTGTGTTAAGAAAATAGTCAGGAACATGTACTCTCTTAAGTGGTGTTTTAATTCTGGAATATTATTTTATCAAGAACTGACTAATTATTTTTAAAAAACATACATTTAAAGTTTGACTCTACAAGTGCACAATTAATTGCTCTTCTTATACAAGGCATTGTTACTACAGCAGTGTTGGGTGTAACGCATCACAAGTAACGCAACTTTTTTTGAGTAACTGGTAAAGTAACAGATTACATTTTTATTTTGGAGTTATATAACTGAGTTTTTTTTTCCAAAAAGGTAACGCTAGTTACTTTGTTTTCTTATTTATTGACTGACAAGTCTCCTGACTCCATGTTGTGAGAAAACAGCAATAC
>JAUMHP010000078.1:9355500-9378491 GCA_032361065.1 Enteromius trimaculatus | reverse complement strand
CACACACACACACGAAAATAAAGTGTAGCGTTTACTTTGAAACAATTTAGCTACATGCTAGATTAAATTACATTATCTAACAACTATTCAGTTTAACTTTTTTTGAATTTAGGTGCAAATAAAAACATTATCTTTTCATTCCAAAAAAAAAGAAAAAAAAAGAAATGACGAATAAAGAAAATATATGATTAACAACAGCATGTGGTCCAACTTCAGAAAACCAACGCAGAAAGCACAGGGACGTCATCCAGAATCTAAGCTCTGTCTGCCTTTTTTTGATTGACAGGAAGACAGACAGGTAAACTAAAGGCCATGGGGACGTTTTGATAACACAGCCTTCATTCCTATTCAATGTTTCGGTGTGCGTCTGTGCTGCAAGTTGCATTCTTATCGTCGCATGCTCTTCGTCTTCTGGACCTCATATGCATTTGCAGGCCACGTGGGACGCCATTTGCATTAGAAAGCAGAATACAATCACTTTAATTTTTAACAAGACATTTTGAATGTGCCACAAAGGCAGATTCTCAGCAACTGACGGAGCCCACGAAAGGAAGAAAAAAAGAATTATTATGCAGGGAATTAAAGGAAAGCTGGAGTTGATGCGGCACAGACATCAATCAAGTGTTGCGAGTGTCGGAGAGAGGGGGAAAATGCACTGCATCCATGTTTCCAATAAAAATAACATTAAAGTAAATCTGCCATTAATCTTGCATATTGATCAAGGTCGGTGTTAAGGAATTAATCATGAGTAGCACGCTATACATCAAACAGTCATAAATAAATAAGCAGCTCAAACAATGTAGTGCGTCTGGGCTTAGGTCAATGCCTCATTAGTAGGGGGTGTCTGCGCGTACCACGCTGATTCTGAACAATGAAACTGGCTGTGGACTAAAGGTTATTACTATTAGGATTGCGTTCGATTGTCACTGGTTGTGGTGAAATATCTTTGCGCTTTATGGGAAGTGAAGGGAGGGGAGTTTCCTGTAAAAGCACTGGAGCTTCATCGGTCCAAACCCTACTTGATGAACTGTGACCAATGACCTGAAAATACTCAGAGCTGAACGGCAGATGTGAGTTTTTCAGATTTTGGATTTGATAGCTAAACTTTGCATGAAAAAACTGAAAACCAGTGGGTAATATCTCTAAATTCGAGTTTCAGCTGACT
The DNA here is from genome assembly GCA_032361065.1 of Enteromius trimaculatus. Lineage (NCBI taxonomy): Eukaryota > Metazoa > Chordata > Actinopteri > Cypriniformes > Cyprinidae > Enteromius > Enteromius trimaculatus. The sequence continues at coordinate 9,377,326 of JAUMHP010000078.1, read as the reverse complement.
AATTACTACAGACATTGTTTCAGGCTTGTTTTCTTGTTAAGAGTCCTTAAAGGAATAGTTCACACCAGCTTATGCTAGCCAAGATATAGAGTATGTTTCTTTATTAGAGTTTCACATTTCATCACTTGCTCACATCCTCTGCAGTGAATGGGTGCCGTCAGAATGAAAGCCCAAACAGCTGATAATAACATTACAGTAATCCACATGTAATCTGCATGACTCCAGAACTTCAGGCACTTTTAAATTCAGACCTTCATTGTTAGTCCTCTATCCATAATATTGTTTTCTCCAGTGCAAAAAAATTGTTATGTCTGAATCAAGATAGAATAGTGCAAAAGCAGTCTTTACAAATGACAGTCTTGACAGAGGATTCAAACTAATATATCGGAGGGTTTCAGAGTAACAGTTGATGGATTTAAAATGCCTTAACAATAGATCTGTTTCTTACAAACATAAAATGTTTCGCATCACAAGATGTTAATCGATGGACTGGAGTGGATTACTTGTGGATTATTGTTATGTTTTTATCAGCCTTTAGGACTCTTATTCTGATGGCACTCATTCACTGCAAAGGATCCATTGGTGAGCAAGTGATGAAATGCTACATTTTTCTAAATCTATTCCCATGAAAAAATAAACTCATCTGCATCTTCGATGACCAGAGGAAAATAGATTTTCAACAAATTTGCATTTTTGTTTTCATAAATTTCTGTAAAGCAACAGTGCATAACAGTATAAGGATAGTTCTTTAGTGTGTATCTTGAAAATTTATGTATTTTGTCTTGACAAAGAAAAATCTGCTAAAATTAAGATGTTTCTTGTCAAGTCCTAATATCTCCTATCTTTTGGAGAATAAAAAAATGTAATAATAATAGTAATAATATTTATTGATTGATTTATTCTTCAGTGTTCTTCTGAATAAAATTATAGGATAATACATGCTTGATAGGATGGTTTAGATGATTGGGTGCTGGTTTCTGACTCATGTCAAAAAAGCTTTGATATTCTACTCTAGATATGGTACGAGACCCTCCTTTAATCTCTCTGAGTTTTGCGCACTGATTTATCATAAACATTCTCATCCTCTAACAAATGATTCTCAAAAGCAGAACACCCAAGTTAAAATGTTTCATCCACTGTATGTGCATTATCATAAAAATGGTGCAGCAGGCTGGATCGTTGCAATAATTACATTTTGATAAGTGCTCGCATTTCGCACTCATGCAGCACGGGTAAAACAAGAGGACAGGCCCGTGGCAGGTCTCTGTGGGAAACAGTCATTTATCGCTCTTAACATGGCGATCTGGAAACTTAATTGCTCCCCCCCCCCTCTCTTTATCTCTTTACTTCATTGAGGGCACTTGCTTCCTAACCTGCCATTGTGTTTAGTGCCACTCATGACTGGCATAGCTGATGGCCACCGGGGGTTTAGAAGGACGTCCTCTGAACCGCAAGTGCCTTGGGATCTGTCATGCTTTACGCTTTTATCAATGGCTCAAAATGGGCACACGTTCATTTGAATACACGTGGACCCGAACCTCCGTTAAGGCCCGGGCCTCCAGGCTATAAGTTTAGCAGGGAAATTAATCAGCACTAATTCTCCAGTGGTGAAATTAATCTAGCACTAAATTCTTATGCAGTAAATACTTTGTCATTGTTCGATCAGAGCACTTTATTAGTCTGCAGAACAAGGTTTCATTAGGCAATGGAGAAAAGAGAAAAGCTTCCGTAATGTGGTGCCGCATTACCATTGACATCTGCCGCAGTCTTTGGAGATTATCTTTCTATGGTGATAATTTGTGAGCCAGGTGTCACCAACAATTACACCCACCTCATCCTGTCTCAACAGGCCTACATATCGAGCAATAGCTCCCCCCTTCCCCTCATTCCTCCCGTTTTCATCCCCCATCCGGCTTTTGTCATCTCACCTTCAGAAACTTAATCAAGTTGCCCCTCTTTAGGGAGTTTATTAACACTTAGCATGTGAAAAACAGGTGATTGGCATCTCTGCATGACTAACTACTAAAATGAAGCTTTAATCTTCTGAAGCAATTCTCCTTCATTTATTCTGAGATCAATGGAAGGCTTGAGTCTTTCAGTAAAAGAGCATGAGATGTCATGTATGTAACCAGACCAGTGTTATGATGCTTTTGACAGAAAGTGACACAATATAATAAAAAAAAAAAAATTAAATGTGTTTCTGTCCTGACAGTCATGAGCATGAGTGATGAGCAGCAAGTCATTGATGTATTGCTATACACTTGCATATATGTAGTATAGCTACAAATCATGGTTGCATCTGTTTCAGTGGTTTTGGATTGCGGTTTGTAAAGTGTTTTACTATTTAGCAACAGCATTTAAAACGAATTCCTCTAAAACCAGGCAGATGGTAACCATATAAACTGTGACCATTTCGGACTAAAGGAAGTGGCCTCTTGATGGTACGGGTGTTAAGCAACTTTGTAGCCCCCAAACCTCTATGCCTATTAAAGGATGATGTTGGCACAAAATGAGGTTATAAGCAGTACAAGAAAGTGAGGTGGGGCACAGTTATACCCCTTACTGTTTCTTACCTGTTTCACTTCCTCTATTCCATCTGGCCACACTTCCTTCTTAGCTTTCAAGTAGTAGTAATAATAAAAGTAGATTTATTATTTTTTTGTACTGTTGCCATGTAGAAAAGTAAAAGATCCTCAGGATGTATGGCTGGTTGCCAGGGAATAGCTAGTTGGTTTTGTAGGGCATTTTAGGTGGTTGCAAGTGTAGGTTGATGCTTACTGGCCCAAATCAAAAGATTCCAGTCTCTATGATATTCAGGTCTCTAGATATGGCTCAGGTCCCTCCTTCGGTGCAAAACTACTGTGAGACAATGTGTGGGATGAGTTCATTTTGTTCAAATTCTATACCTTTTTCTAAAACAAAACAAAAAGGTAAAAAGTACTAGAATACTTTCTTTGTGACTTGAATTGATATTATGTTCGTGCTGAATTAAAAAAAACAAATCTGTTGCAATGGAATAAATGTGAATGATTAGTTAGGGACAGTTTTGATGGTATTTACCTTTACATCACTGTAAAAGAAATACATTTGGCTGCTATTTTCTTTCTTTTTTTCTTTCTTTCTTTCTTTCTTTCTTTCTTTCTTTCTTTCTTTCTTTCTTTCTTTCTTTCTTTCTTTCTCTTTTGTATGTATCAAATTCAATGTCAGTGCATAATATACTACTATTAATGCAGTACATCTATTATTATTAGGTCATATTGCATAATTACAGTGTAATTACTGTGTAATTACATATAATAACTGTAATTACAGTGTACTGTACACTGTAGTGATAATAATGTAACTACATGGGTTTGGGTTAGGTTCAGTGGTAGCTTCAGGATTAGAGCCTATTACCCAGTTATTGTAATTGCTATAACAAATGCATAATATGGACAATACTAACCATGAAATAAAGTGCTTCTTTATTGTAAAGTGGATCTTAAAATAGTAATAATAAGGCCACACTTTATATTAGGTAACGAACTTACCTCAAAAAAAGAAAAGAAAAAAGAAGTAAAAGTACAATGTCCTACTTGTGGTCATATTGTATTGCAAAACACTGTGTCCGCTATTGAGGAGGTCACCAGTGTAATTATAAACATAATTACAGATATTAATTACAAAGGCATTTTAAAGACTTAAGTACAATGTAAAAAAAAAACATGTATGTGCACAATAAGTGCATTGCACCAAATTATTAATTTAAATGTAAGTACATACATGTAGTAGTTAAGGCCACCTAATATAAAGTGGGACCAATAATAATACAAAATGGTGCCCAGTCGCACGTTTTTTTTTTTTTTTGCGTGGCACGGGTTGGTATGCAAGATATAGGCAGAAATCATATGAGATTTTCCAAAAATTAAAAATGCTATAATTTACCCACCCTCATGTCTTTCCAAATGAATTTAAGAGACTGATTACTCAGAAGGGAAAAACATCAAATTTACACAGCAAGCATGTTCTTTATAAAGGAGGTATATTCAAGTCAATATTTGTATGAATAACACTTTTAATTTATTTCTGCATAATAAATTCTGGCATCCTTTACATGAAGCACTGCTCTTCTTGTGCTCTTAAGACATTTAAATGAAGCATACAAATTCAGTTTGCATCCATAGCCAGCTAATGCCTCTTTTGTTTTCTTTCATCGCTTGGATTCCACTAAACGCTATCACCAGCAAACAAATACAGAGCAAGATTAGCGAGCATCCACGATGTCCATCCTCCTAGATGACTAGCACGCTCCTGAGGCTTCAGGAAGATCCATAATGCCGAGCAGCTGTTAGGGACATCTGGACACAGGTGAGGATGATGCTCGCTCCAGACCGCAGGGCTGACGGCTTCCAGTATCACTGCGTTACGGAGGTCAAAAGATCATCTCCACTAGCAACAAAGGATTTAGGATTAGTTGTGTAACACAGGAGGCCCTTTTCGTCTGCGGTGAATGCAAATCATGCAAACAAAAGCGATTGGGAGGTGATGGTCTGTCAGATTAGGGTGTCTGGACGCACGCTCTGGATGCAGCGAATGAATCGCTCCGCTCTTTTGTAGAGCAGATGGTACTGTGACGTTTCACAGTTACTATTAAAATACATAATAGGTCCACTTTTAAGCTGCCTCTTTTATTTTCTTGTAATGGCTTGGAGTAGCTCAGACAACCTTGTTTTCTTGTAAAGTGACTTTTGACCCAAAGGTATGATCCTTGAGGACCAAAAGAGGGCAGCATAGTTCTGTTTGATACAAATGAAGGATTGGTCACCCATATCCAGAAGATCCAGCTCATTTGTCAATCATTAGAACATTTTGAAGAACAATGTTTTTCATTACATTATAAATCTGAATAAGATTTTAAACACATTCACTACAATCAGTGAAACTGGGAAAACAGGGAAAAAAGCAAAAATCGAAAAAAGGGAAAAAAGCTTTTTTTCTTACACACATGTTCACGGATAACAATCTCTTTTATCTTATTTATTTATTTATTTCAAAATCTATTTTGTTGGTTTTTCCCATGGGAGCTGGATAGATGCTAATGTTATTACAAAACAACATATATCTGTGTTTATAGTCGCAGTCATGTTTAATCTAATCAAATAATACATTTATTTACAGCATTTATGTAAATATTCCTGAGTGAACTGTAAATTGCCACCATAGTTTTAAAATGATTTCAAATGTGTTGTGCATTTGTTAATGGTTAAATATAGATATCAATCAGTACTTGTTATCTATAGTAGTTTGTAAGTTAACTGCAGATACATTTGATTAACCAAGAGGCAGTCAAAGATCATATATTCTGTCTCTTTTGTTTGCATCTTTACTTCTTTGGAAGGTATTTTCAAAACTCAATATTTGATGATGCACGTTGCATCAGCATTGAATTTGTGAGTCTTCTGAACTGATTACTGTAATTTATTAGTCTGCTAATTAAAAACTTAATTGCCTATATACCAAGGGTCTATAGATTTACATCCCGCAATATATTGTGCAGTATGTTTAATAAAGCATCACTTAATATCCTACCAGGAAAAACAAAACCCAGATCTCACTTGTTTCTCTTTGACATCAGTGTGATTAAATGCATCTCAGACTTTTCTCCTGAGAAAAAGATTGTAATCTCATATGTCTCTAGAGTCTCAAAAGTGTCTCATATACTGTAGTGTGCTTCGAGCGGCCAAAATACGAAATCAAAATTAAAGATCTTAATATGTTTCAATCATTTAATCATCCCAGAATCACATTCCCAGAGCTGATATCTCTTTTCATATAGCGCTACATTCTTACTGTGTGCAAACAATCATCTCATTTGTGTCTGTATTTTTAGGCTGTTATTTCTTCCTTTTAGTTAACTGATTGACATTAAATGTCTTTTCATATTCCCATTGGACAAACCACTTTGGTTACTGGTTGCAAAAAGTATGATCTACGTCGCGTAGATCATACTTTTTGCAACCAGTAACCAGGAATATGGCATATTAAACAGACATTTACAGGCCCAGTTTGTGCCAAATGAAATATGGAGCGAACCTTGAAGCTATTAAATACGACCAAAGACTGAAATTTCTCATTAAATTTATTCAAAACAAATTACTAGTGTAACTTTTTATAGCTCTATAGTGTTATTATATCAGAACAACTGTGCATATTTTTACTGTAGTATAGTATTTCTTCTTTTTAGGAGTTTAAATAACGTTAACGATGGCCCTGTGTTCCTTGATATCGAGAACTAAACTTGACATTAACTATGGGTCTTTTTTACAGATTTACATTGACCTATACAGGACAAAACAAATAACCTGGGGTGCGTTTCCCAAAAGCATGGTTAGCCTACTATGATCGCAAGTTCCGTCGTTACCAGCATAGTTCAAAGATTCGGTATTTCCCGAAAGCATAGCTCAAACGAACATTCAACGTCACAAACATACGTGGTTAGAACTACAGCTTTGGACCTGTGGTTAGAAGCATAGTTTCTTGTTAGCTTTAATAAATATGCTACTGGGCACAAGAAGCAAACTAACATGCATTACTGGAGTATGACGTAAGAGGGAACCCGCGATGATTCAAAGATCAAATAAAGCAAAATGACAGTGAACAAAAATAGTAAATTAGTCGATATGTGTCATGCTCAGTACAGCAGCATCTTGGAGATCTCTAATCAGTTAAATAGCAGAAGTTATTCCTCCACCACATGCGAGTGATGTCATTAACAATGGCCCTATGTTGTTGAACTAATGTGGTTCATACGATGGAAATGTGTGTAGCTAGTTCGTTTCCAAAACAATGCATCGTACTATGGTGGTTAATCAGCGAGTTACATCGTTGTTAGGGAAATGCAACCCAGAGTAACTATTTATCTTTTTTATAACTCCTACTGTATGAGAACAACTGTGCCTGTTTTTAGTGTAATATTTCTTATTTTTAGGAGTTTTAATAACAGTAAGGATGGCGCTGTGCACCTGGATTTCGAGAGCTAAACTTAACATAAAATTGGTCTTTCTACAGATTTCCATTGACCTATACAGACCTACAATATACAATACAGGCTCTCACAAACACATTTTGCATCCAATCAAATATAGATTCAGGGTAAAGCAAATAGCTATTAACTATTACGAAACAATGAAATTAAAAGTTAAAGATCTCAACATAAACATTCCTCATTAAATGTACTTTTATGTACTAGTAATTATTTCTCTTTTTATATATCTTTATAGTCTTACTTTATGAGAACAACTGTGCTTATTTTTAATATAATATTTCTTCTTTTCAGTAATTAATGTTAACGATGCCTTTGTTCACCTGGATTTGGAGAACTAAACATGACATAAATGTGGGTCTTTCTACAGATTTCCATTGAGCTACAGTCCTACGACAGACTCTCTCAAGCCCATTTTGCATCCAAGTAAACACAGAGTCAACTTTGACTGAAGCGAATCTCTAGCAGCTAGACGCCTGACCGATGTGCGTTTGTTTTGGGCGCGCTCTCCCTCTCTCTCCGTGCTGCCAGCGGGACAGCGCACTGATTCGGCACACGGCAGATGTGGCACAGTGGCGTCTGCCGCTTCTGACTGCAGCTCCCTGTGTGATGTGACTGAAGAGATGAAAGGCGAGGTTGTTGCCGTGGTGGTAATTACTGCGGATACAAACGGGAACAAAAAGCTGCTTTGTTTGCCATTCTGTCACCCAATCAGTGGGGTGCGTAAATCTTTCTGATATGTCTGTCAGATGCATCTGAAACTTTTCTTTCCCCTCTGTCTTAATAAACCAATGGTAAGTAATAAGCGTGATGTTACATAGATGTTCGATCGGCACCACAGTGACTAATATTCAACTTTACAAGCATGAAATGAGACCGGGGATGAGTGTTTCTCTTGCTAACTCTTTGTTGTTGTTTAATGAAGGTAAGCAATTAAACAGCGAGAACAACAGCAGTCAACAAACACCTTATTAGTTAGTTGGGGCCAACCTCATCTAGTCAAGTATATGCTCAATAAATAAATCAGATCCCCTCATTTTTCTGTTCCTGTTTGATTTCCTCTGAAGTCTGGGTGAAAGTGGCCTACACAGACTTAATGAGAGTGAGAGGTGTCATGTAACATTGAATGATTGACTGACAGCGCGGCAGGATGAACTCATGAGCTTCTGTCTCTTAAATAGCTGCCTTATTTAGGATGATCATTAGCTGGTGTCAGGTTTGAGATGTTCAGAACCTGATGCAATCAGGAGCAACTACTAATTGCAAGCTGTCGTAAGTGGAAGCTTGCTAAAACGTCTGTTCAAGTACTTTGGAAGTCAATGTAATGAAGTGCAAGTTTTATCATTAGGCTTTGCTTTTACTCTATATCGGCTAATTTAGAAGTGAATTATTTTTTGCAGTATGAATTTTTTGGTAACACTTTACAATGAGGTTCTATTTGTTAACTTTATTTAATGTATTCGACATCCTGAACACACAATGAATGAGACTTTTAGGTCACATTTTTATTTTAAGGTCCAATTAGCTAACTATTCACTACCATGTTTGCCTCAATAATCCTCTAATTAGCAGCTTATTAATAGTTAATAAGGTAGTTGTTAAGCCTGTGGGGCAGGATTAAAGGATCTAAAATATGGTCATACAGAAGAAGGCATTCATATGTGCTTTACAAGTAATAATAAACAGCCAATATGCATTGTTAGTTAATAGTGAGATCTAGTCCTTAAAATAAAAAGTTACCAATAATTACAGTATACATTTTAAATATTTAAAGTATGATATGATAAGAATAATAAACCCTATTGTTGTATTTTTTGTTAATTTATGATACCCACACTAACTAAACTTTGCTTTTTGACGATCGATGTACCCCTTTGTAGTCACTTTTCGATGCAAAGGGCCCTCAGTTGTTTTCAGTTGTTGTGCTTAATGTTATGGTTTGTGTGCATATATACATTTGTTATATCATTTTTTTACTTTTATTGGAGCACCAAACCCCACCCCTACCTCAAACCTACCCACCTCTGTACAATATAACCACACACACTGGCAAATGCAGTTACTGTACAGGTATTTATTGCACAAACCAATCATAAACAAGCAGTTTAAATACATTAAACATGTCACATTCCAAGTCTTCTGAAGCCATACAAAAGGTTTATGTGAAGAAGAGAGTAAAACACACGGTTTTAATCACTAAAAATGATCCCGCTGCATTGACGCGCTGTCATCAACTGTCATCTCATTCAGGAAACATACTCCCGCCCCATAGCATGACGCAATCGGTCACGAGACACGCAATAGCAAACAGCATTTCACAACCAATGTTGACGTAAGGATTCTTGAAGCAGCATTTTTTGAAATCGCGCACAGACTGCAGCAGCGCACAGGAAGTACACAGAAGACGGAGGCAGCAACTGCAACCGCGATTCCTCTCACAAATCAGTCATTTTGCATCAGAAGACTTGGAATATTCATATTTTTTTAAATAAATTATGATGGTGTTTGTATGTGCCTGCTATATCTTGTGTTTTATTGACAGATGGTAGGTTTAGGGGCAGTGGTTGGGTTACGTGCTCATAAATGTGTAAATAATATCATTTAAATAAAACTGTTTTGACTGTTTGCATTAAAAAATCACACCTCTACATATATGCAATAATGCTATTTACCCAATATATCTTTTAATTATGACGATAACATAAAAAATATATATCTCGTCGGCATGTTGATTGACTCTAAGGATTTCCTATTAAAACTACCGAGGACCCTTTGTAGTCACCTTGATCATCAAAAAGCGATGGTCTTGACCAAGCGTTAAAATGTTGACGAGTTGGGAGTGAGAACGTATTGTGATTTCATGTTTAAGTTGATAATGCAACATTGAAAAGACCCTTTTATATGTGTTATGCATGAACTTTTACTATTCATTAATAAAAAAGTTCTTCAAATCATCACTTTACCGGACAAAATAATATTTCTTCATATATCTAGGCTATGTTCGACAATGTTGCCATGCTACCATAATTTTGAATAAACTGCAACTTATAATCAAATACTGCAGTTGAAAAATGTTCGTATAAGAAGCAGCTTAGATACTTTATGACTTAAAGCACAAGACTCCCCAAGGTAATCTTTAAAACGGTCAACCCTGTTACCTCACATTAATTTATCTATTATATTATCTATATAAAATCTCACTTAACATTTTACAATTTATTAAACAGACCTGACAGAATGTTTAAAATTGCACAATTTCATGCCCACAATGTCTACCCTGAATTATCTTTCTAATGGTGTGTGCACACCAAAAACAAAGAGAATATTTTTTTGTTGCTATCTATAGATTACTCGTGGGACGTTTTCATGTTAATCATAATGGATTTATCAATAAGTTATCAATTTGCTGATTGGCTTATGCCACAACTTATCATGCAAAATATGCAGTTAAGACATATATCTAATGTTTGATTGTGGCAACCGTGTCGCCCAACTCAAATCATTCACACTGGTCTTTCTAAATGATATATTTGTGCAAAAAATTAAGCTTATTTATAGCATATTATAGTTAAGCACAAGATTTGTAAAACCGTCAACTCTATTACTGAAATAGGTACCTCTTGTACTTACTTTTGAACCTTTATTTCTGAGAATGTACTTAAACAGAAAAAGACACCCGTTTCATCAAATGAACAGCGTTAGTCACAGTTTCATGACAGTTCCTGATAGAAACAAAGATGTCCGCTTTTAAAAAATAACCCCCTTTGCAGCTGCCGCCCATTCTCTCTCAGTAACCCTTCAATCAAGAGTCCAGTCCTGGGTGGGCTGCCCTACTTCCAGCCCTCAGGAATCAGCACTGGAGGGAAGCCAACTCTTCCCCCTCAACACGACCAGGGCGTCCCGAAGGTTAATGCAGGCCCGGTCTCCACTCGATCAGCTCTCATTACTAATGTTCAGGGGTATGGGTTACCAAATTGCTCCCAATTGGGCTCACGGAGCGAGACTTTGTGCCCAAAGCAAGACGTTCAGTGGAAATAATTATCAGCGGTTGGCCGGCAGGTCACTACCACATGTTCGCACATACTGAAGGACATGCAGGAACAAGGTCACGGCTATGGGTCCAAGACAGCTGATAATGCTTTAAGTACCGGAAGACTCTTTTTTTATTGTTGCTCCAGACACTGTCAAAGCATGCCTTGTGCTTGCTAAATGCTGTGTGACAGCGATATTAGATATTTAGATTGGAATTGTTTAATGTTTCGCCAAGATAAGCTGACTACACATGCTTTGGGGTTGGGTGGGTTGGGTGATGAAAACAGGTTATGATTCAACAAAGTCCACCTCGAAGCAACAAGTAAGCATACACAAAGGCACAAGTACAGGCATAGTGCGCACTACACCCTACAGCATGTTCCAATTGGGTAATTTGGGTTATTTAGAAGGGGAGTGAAAAGGAACTTATTGAAATGGGTTCTCATTACAAGCCTCGTTATAATAGCAATAAAGTGACCTTAAGATAAGTAGTGAAAGTCTGAGGAGCTGACAAGGAAACCCAGATAAAGATCACATCTATTAGGAGCGTTCCCACTGATTGGAGCCAAAACGCTAGTCATTAAACAACTACAAAATACTTTTTCAATTGCAGACAATTTGGTATTTTCTACACACAGGGGTTGTGACAACATTCTCTTTTTGTTTCGGATCAAAGTGTGTATAATTGTGCGTCACCTGGGGATCAAAAACAAAGACTAGCCGTTGAGTAATCGTGAAACAGAACCATAGAATGAATACGGCATGACGATCAGCCTTCCGCCCCGTAGCCTTCCTACCTAAAAACTTTTTCATGAAGTAAGATCTTGACACACACACATTCGAACACAAGCAGTGAAAAAAGGTGAAAATACACATCACGTCCTCTTAACAAACCATCCTCACCTTGGAACGACAAAGCGCTTCTCTAAAGCTGTTAAAAACACATTTCATTTCCAGGTGAAATTGCATAAATTGGGCCCATGGGTTTTCACAACACTGCAGTGCTGTGCTTACACTTTTGATATGTACAAAATTCTTTCATTTTATGTGTGTTTTATGTGAAGTCATATCTGCAAGGCAAGACTGAATATTAATATTCAGTAGGTATTAATTTTCCTATGTTGAAAATGGTAATCTGTTCTTAAGCATATTTTCAGAAAAATCATTCCACAATTCTTTAACACATTTTAATCATTTTAGAAGTTATGTTTTAATATATACATGTAGTATGGCCAATATGCAGTAATTTTACACTATGTTCATATATTATATTGCATTAGTGCAAAAATATAATATTTCATTTAATATTATTTATCATCTAATTTGAACAAAACAAAACAAAAACTCTTAAAAAACATTAATAAAACATTTAAAGCACTGTAAACATCATATAAACAACATACCATTGGGTTTATGTAATTCAGTTTTTCTAGCAACAGTGATAAAAATTGCAGTGCACACTTCATGCTGCAATTCTTCAGTGACCGTCCTCCAATTAGCCTTCCCGTCGGCTGCAGTTTAATCTTGGCTAGCTACGAATGACTCTATCTGGATAATTGAAACCTCACACTGTCCTCCCAGTTGCCGGAGCAGATGCCATGCTTTACTGAATTTCTCGCCATCGTCGCATTGTGCTCACCTGTCAACCTCGTATTTAACAGCGTCCACCCGTTGTTAGCACCTGTCACACTCCCCGCCCGGTTCCAGCTCCAGATCCCAGTAAAACACAATGACACGGGGAGGATCTGTGCCACATGTGCCCTGGTGCTACTGACAAGACTTGAGCGAGTGTTGACAGACATCTACCACCACTGACAAGACTGTTAACCCGCCTGGATTGTTCATAGAGCTGAATGTATGACATAAATAAAGGCCAACACACACAGATAGATTCCTTCTAACGTACAAGATGTAGTTTTACACGATGGAAGCTTGCTCTGTTGGATACCTGCAAGAAATAAATCACGGCAGCTCGTCGAATATACTGTATGTGAACCTGAACCACAAAACCTTCAGTCACTAAGCCAAACATACATTGTATGAGTTGATTTTTTTCTTTTATGCCAAAAATCATTATGATATTAAGTAAAGATCATGTTCCATGAATATATTTTGCCAAATATTGTCATATAAACCATACACCTGTGGAAAGTTTATTTATTCAGATTTCAAATTTCATATAAATCTCAGTTGCACAAAATTGACACTTATGACTGGTTTTGTGGTCCAGAGTCACACACACACACACACACAGACACACACATATATAAGCATGTGAAGTCCTAGTGATTTCTTAAAACAGTTGCCATTTATTGAATAAATGATTCAAACACACATAAACTACACACACTCAGAATCAGTACATAGAATGAGGCCTTATTTAATGGTCATTTATTTATAAATCAAACCCAGATGGGACATTTAACCAAAGTGAAATAATTTGCAATCTTCGTATGGTGAAATTTAATCTTCATTAAACTCAATAACGGAAATATACCCACGAGCCAACACTGCTATTTCTAGAAATGCAAACACCAGCAGAAAATGGCAGGCTTCTTAACACCTGTAAAATTGCGTCTATAAAGTTTTGTAAAAATTACTTAATTCTTGCAGATTTGCATTGAGTTCTGTATTGAGTACCCATAACACTGCCATTTTCTGCAATGCAGATCCTGTAAAAACCTGTGGGAATTGCCATGTGTTGCTGCCTTCCAGTTCTACTTGCTGTCAGATGTTCAGTTCATGAGGAATGTTCCAGAGACCCATCATTTCCATTCTGAATTCTGATCATTGCTCGAACGTCCCAGAGCCAAGCTCATCAGTGCTCAGAGATATGTTGACAGGTGTCCAGTCTGTCTTTGTGCATCTAAACGGTGCTGTTCCACTGGGAATGCCAAGTTTCCATAGCTGAAGAGTTTCAGAAGGTTGCCAGTTTAACATTAAGTCAAATGATCAGAGGAGCTGATCGGAGTCTATGTAATTTGGAAGTAATGCAAATGTCAAGTGTGTCTAATTGTCCTGCACTTAGGGACAATTAGAGTCAAGCAATTGGCTTTCATGGCTGAGCGGACCGCTGTGCCATGACCCCTTATTTGATTTGACCTGAACTTGACCAGGGCCCATGGTGCCAGTTTACAGTTGCTGGTAGACGGAGAGTTACCAGTGCTTAGTGGACCGTTTGAGTGACAGCATTATTTTCTGCCTTTGTAGCAGCTTCTTGAAATAGAGCCTGTTTGAATTTTAAATAATATAGATATATTGAATCACATTACTAAATTCGGCTACTAGCCCATAAACAATCAATTTTATTTATTTATTTGCATTTTTGTGTTCCTTGCTTCTACCGTCATTGGTTTGCTTAGTTGGTACTGTATCTAAAACATTTTGCAATATCACTGATGCTCAGGACACTATTGGATAAAAACTACATTTGAACTGAACTGAGCTCATTATTGTTTTCTGCTTTAATTGAATTAGTTTGTAATTGATGCATTTTGCAACATCAACACTGCTACTGAACATAATTTAATCAACACTGGACTGCCTTCAGCTGAATAATGACATTTCTTGTACAGCCGCTAAAAGCCGCTTGTTTCATTATGGATTAACTTTACACAGCTATTGAAGTAAAGTGAACTGAACTAACCAACCGACCAAGTTTATATAACTAAGTTACCGTTTTTAAATTGCACAGAAAACGGTGAAATGAGTCAAAAATATTATGTAACATCGCAGAATCAACCCGAAGTACATAAATTTATACCACTGAAACTAAACTGTGCAGGTTAAATAAGGTAGAAAGGTTATTATTAAAATTGAATATTAGATTAAGATTAACATTATTTTAAAGGAATACATATTTTATCACCGCTCTAAATAAATACTGATGTGATAAAAGAAAAGAAAGAAAATTGTTATAAAAGAAGGCAAAACTTGTTAAAGCAGATGCTCAGTTGTTCTCGTATTGATGACACAGTTAAATCCTGAGATGCATCTCTAAACTAAATTATTTAAAACCAAGAACAAACAAAATCTCCAGTCTGTGCTATAGAGATTCAGCTCCAGACATGTGGCTTGTATTATTGCCAATCATGTAATAAGAGCCATCTTCACAACAGCACTGAGTCTGACTTTGCAGCAGCACATGGAGTTCTACACACAGGCCTCTGGGGAAGCACTCTGAGTCAACTCTACACAATACAATAAAGAACAAAACAAACCCATCACACCTGTGGGATTTCTTATTTCCGTCTCCCCCAATGACAAATAAAGAGAGGACAGAATATAGTTCAGTTATATTTAAACAGTCTACATTAGAAATGGATCACATATATTACCAATAATTTAAAATAAAGAGGCTTTAAGAGGCTTTGTCTTAATGAATTATTAAGAATTATTTGTGAATTTATTTCTGTGACTTTAATGACTGATTTTAATTTTGGTCTCCTCCATCCCTAATCCTACCCAGTACCTAAACTTAACTTTAGGTGCTGGGTAGTTAATTTTAACTAAACCACCTTACTAACTATAAATAAGCAGCAAATTGCGGTTAATATTGAAAAAGCAATTAATAGTGAATTAGTGTTCCCTATTCTAAACTGTTACCCAATATTTTCTATGACTGCATAATAATAATAGATGATGATGACGATCACTACTGCACAGTCATAAAAATATTGTATCACACCTGGATAAATTGATCAATCTTTTTTTTTTTAATCGATACAATTAAAATAACGCTATGCAAATTTGCAGTTATGTGTTGCTGTACTTTTAATGTGTAGCTAGACTATTAATTGCAGTGTGTGAATTGTGAGCAGGTTTCCTTCTCGTAAAGCCAAAAAACAATTTCCATTTTTTTTCCCCTTTTGATTTCGGGGGTGAAGCACAGGGCTGTTTGAAGTAGGCTAATCTGTTCCCAATGTATTTTTCTAGCAGCTATGTCTTTAAGCGTGTCTTCTCGTAGGGTGTGCGTGAACCCTTTTTCCCGCAGCCACCATAGAGCAATCCACAACAAAACAAGCACAAAGCCCAACACATTACACATCAGAAGAAGAAGAGCAGGGCCAGTGCGAGAGAGCAGCAGGCGAACGGCGTGCCCTGCAACGATGGCTCCCTGGCTCTCCAGGACTCGTTACCTCTGACATCTCAGTTCCAAGTGTGTCGTTGCGGGGCCCGCGAGCATGTTCCATTTGCAAGCCGGGGCCAGTAAGGCAAACACTACAGTGTTTGTTAATAATGATGTGCCTTGCCAGCGCAGCTAACTACATCCGCCTTTGTAACGCGAGACTCCGTGACAGCTTTTGCGCGGCAAACTAAAAGGCCATTTTACAGCTGTCAGGAGCTGACAGCCATTACCCCTGCTTACACACCACTCTCAGTATGCACTGTCAGGCACACGGGAGACGCCGCTACTCCCTACCTGTGTCAGTCGCACCAGCTATCATTTCGACTCTAATTAGCTACACTGCTCTCCGTCGCGCAAAACAAAGAGACTTTCTATTTTTGTCCTGATATATATTCTGATGTCTTTGTGTCTCCTCCGCATGTTTCTCCCTTTCTTCCTCCCCTCCTTGCGCTTTCATCCCTTTCTTCTCTCCCCCTTTCTCCTTGTTTGTTTGTCGGCGGAGCGGCGCATTTCATCACCCACTTCCCTGGCGGAACGTGTGATTCCGACAGTCGTTAAACGAGACCTAAATTAATACAGACAATGGGGAAACTTTTTTTTTTTCCCGGCGCCCGGATTCTTTTTCATTTGTGGCGATTGTTATGCAGAGCTGCACGAGGGTGAATGTTTCCTCTGTCAATGAAGGCCCTCTTCATTAAGCAAAATGGCAAATAATAATGATTCGAGCCAACCTGGATTGCAATCTTGTCGGGTTAAAATCAAGTGCTGCTCTGCCTCCGAACCCTCCTAATTAGCATTTAAACCTGTGATTTTTAACTGCAGCATGTTGCATCAATGTAGCATCAACAATGCAATAACCTGTCACAGCCGCTTAGCATTAAACGTCACCTGATGGAATGTAATGAAGGCAATATTCTTCTGTTCATTGGATGCAATCGTTTGTAACCATTGTAGCCATTGTAACTTCCTTTTGAAATTTCCACATTTGTTCCCATTATTTCCATATCTTAATACGTCACATTTGTTTCCTTAGCATAGCCTCCTCCACATTCTTTATTTATGATAATGTCCAATGAATAATTTACTCAGGGCTGCTTTTAGGTTTATAAAATTGCATATTTGTTAAGTAGAATTAATATGCTTAAGTTTTTCACCAAATAGTATGTACCTGGAGGTGACTGCACTAGCTGGTGGATCCAATGCTTTCAAGTCAAAAAAGGAGATGGAACACAACAATCAAACAATAGAAAACGAAGATGGAAATAACACAAAATTATATGAGAAGGACAGAGGATACCCGTGTTTGGTTACCAACTCCAGTTTAAAAGACTATAAAGATGACATAATGGTGGAAAAACTAAACATGCGCCAGACTTGGATATCTCTTTTGATAAAGCCTTACTTTCATTACCTCTAGTAAGCGCTGATCTGTTTGAAACAGTTTAAATGAGTGAAGGTGCATTCTGTGTGTCTTTCAGCAAGAAATAGTTCCTATCCCACGGTCTCACAGCAAATCAACATGAAAACCAAGTAGCACTCATTTCTGTCGATTTCTCACAAATTATTATATGGTCAGAAATTCTGCTATAAATTTGATTCTGTTCCATGAGAGATTGTACGTTTTGGTTTTACGATACAATGACTTTCATTCACTTATTTTATTGTGACTGTTTATATTTTTAATTTAATATTTAAAATTTTACTTTGGGAACCTCAAGTCAAAGATCAAAGTCAAAAAGATGAATACATTTTATTATATATATTCACACTTAAATATTTGAAAAACTGTTGCTTCCAGTTGTGTGGTCCAACCAACATGCAGTAAATACATGCTTGAAGAGGCAAAAAAGTAAAATATAAAAAAATTCTTTATACTTTGAAAAATATATTATACAACTTTTTGACAAGGGCAAGGAAAATATTTTAATTGTATTTAAATTTACAATGGCTGATTAAATAAAGCACAATGGAGCATTTTTGCATTTACCAACAAGTGGCAGAGAAAAGAGTGGCTTGCCACTTTGACAAATGGGAGACGTATAAACACATAAAAGTGGTGTTGCAATTTTTGCATTCACAATCACTGACTTCCTTTGATCTTGACCAAAAAAAAAAAAAAATTCTCTGTCTCTCCCTCTTGTTTCGATGAGATAACAAGATTACACTTCTCCCTAAATTCCTCCACTGCATAAACACTTTTGCGCAGGGAGGGAAAATAACACGCAGGCAACAAACCGCGGGCACTTGAACCAGACTGCTGTGAAAATAAACTGTGCTCCTCTGTGTGCCAGCGCCCAACACAGTCAGAGACAGCAGGGTTGCACTGTCATGGCAAACTTGAGAAAGAAATAAACAAGACCCAGAAAGCCGATGAGTGTTTGTGGGTTGGCTGGACAGAAGTACAGAGATTTTATTATTATTATTCTGGGCCAGTACATGAGTGCTGATGCCAAGTGGTGTGAAGCAGCTATGATGAAACTGATCTGCTGCTAGCATGATATCATGATCTGAACTTGTACAGATCATCAAAACGATGAAAAGAAAACGGACTTCAAATTTGAAAAATCTATCTATCTATCTATCCATCCATCTGTACATCCACACAGCACCAGCATCTAACCTCCATCCATCTACCTGTTTACTCATCCATCCTCCTCTCTATAATTTCTCTGTCTGGTCGTCTCTGCGCTGGTGGGGCCCCTGAGGTCTGTGCGGAGCAGCTGTTTCGCTCTAACAGTATTATTCTGCCTGGGGCTCCTCGGGGACCCCGGCAGTCTCGTTAATCAAAGCCTCTGTGAGCTTTACCCAGCACTGGTGCATCTTCCCCTGCCCCATCCATCATAAACCCCAGCACCACTGCGCGCGTGTGCACACTCTTCCTGTTTTGAGAAATAAATTGAGACACTACAAGAAGAAAGCAATTAAGGGAGGTCTTTGGTCTATCATTCACAGGCTAATGGACCACCTATTCCTCTTATTTATTTATCTGTACAGTGGAACTGGCAATACTGGTGAGTATTGTGAAGTCTGATGTTCCTCATCTTTTAAGGGCGCTCTGTCTCTCAAAAGAAATAAATGAGGGTCTAAACTGGACACAGGGCCGGAGGGAATTCATCACGGCCTATGTGTGGAATTATGAGCAGGAGCTGATGGACGGTCAGTGTGAAGGTGAGAGAGCCTGAACTGGGCTCTGAGGTGTTGTGTGGAGCTCATGATAATGTCAGAAGCAGTCATGGTCACTCATGACTTTACTGTGTGACTCACAGACACTCTTCCTTCTCTCAACATGCCTTTCTACTAAAAACATTACAAAGAAATAAAAGGAAGTTCTGCCATTATTTACTCACTCTCATTTCCTTCCGTGGAACACAAAGCAGATATATTTGCAGAGTCCCCTCTCTTACACCCTCTTTTACTTTTTCAGAAATAAATAATACATATTTGCTTTTTTTTTAAAAGCTGAATTAAGACTTTACAATAGTGTGGTATAAAATGTTTCGTTTTCTAAAGAATGCATTTATCCATTCAGTATGTTTATACAAGTTTCTTAATTTTCTTTACAGTTTTTGTCAGTCGCTTTGGTGCATTTCTTACAACAGTACTTACATTTGCACAACAGTTAATGCATTTCTCAAAGCAATTAGTACAAACTGCAAAACCTAGTTGATAACCTGCAAAAGGGTCTCACTTGCTCAAAATGGATAGCTCATTCCTCAAAAGCAAGTATTCATGTCAATGAAGGTGTCAGTGTCATCAAGATGAAAAGTCCTGACACCATTGTTTATGATCAAGATATATGCAAAGAAGTCAGATTTTGGTGACACTTCCTGAAAATGCTCAAGACAGCACAATATGCTATTTGCACAGCCATTTGAAAACTACAGTAAAGTTAGACATTGCTGTATGCAGTGAGGTATCTGAGTACAAGACACTGAGTATGTATGTTTCAAATTTTTACTGCATATGCTTATTGCAATTCTAATTTACTCTATGATGTGTACAAATGACTAATTGTTTTAAGAAATGGATTAACTGTGGTGCAAATGTAAGTACTGTTGTAAGAAATGCACCAAAGCGACTGAGATAAACTGTAAAAAGGCACAGTTTATTTATTAAATTCATTTAAGTCTGAGGATGCAAAGAAAATGAAACCCCTTGATATACCTTGGTCCAATCGTACTGATAATGTAGATTTTGCAAGTAATAACTAATTTGATTTCAATTTCATAATTTATATGACATTTGTGTATGATACATTTGATTACTTAACAAACCATATTTTCCTGTTTTATTCATTTAAAAATTTAACCGAACATTCCAAAGATTCCTTTCACCAGTGAAGCACTTTAATTTCCGAGCCTTAAATTCTGAACCTGAGATTTTTTTTTTATTTCTCTTTAATAACCTGTACTACCAGGGACAGTAATGTTATTTTGACTGCAGCCTCAGTAATGTATTCTGACTTCACATTGCACGGTTGAGGGGAGAGCGGAGAAAGAAATGGCTGCCATTGTAATGGAAACCCCATTATAGCCCAGTTTAAGGGTAGGAGTAAGTGGGTGGTATGGTATAATTACCTGTCTCCATTAAATCTCAGGTCAAAGGGTTGTACTGCAATTGCATCAAATTGACCGCATTTGGGGGCACTTGGGCAATTGCAATGCAGATAGCTGTTCCTGGCAATCTGAAGTCCTGGATTTCAATTTAAACAATAGAAATAAGACTGAGACTTTGGTCAGCAGCTGAAAGTGAGTCGTTATGAATTTCTTTTCGATGTTTGCTGTTAAATCAGAATGTGCTAATTGCTTCTGTCTAACACAGATGCTACCTGTGCACTGGATTAATGTTACAACACTGTGAAGCCACCCCTCACTTACACGCCACTAAACTGAAAGTCTGCATGTGACTAATGCCTATCCCAGCCAAAAGAACTACGTAGAAATTATGCTGTTTCCAAACTGTGGCGTAACTCAGAGTGACGTGAAATGTTTTGGCGGGTTCAGAGAAAGTGCAATCAGCGCATTTGCATGAAAGCGACTTCATTAAAACAGGAAATCTCCATCACACTATTTTGACAAACTTTTAATGGTCTTCCCATTGCATCAATTTGCATCACTTTGCTGCAAAACGGGCCCCCTTGCGCCATGGTAACGACACCGGTCAAAGCGGCAGAGCAAATGGAAAGCAGGACTCTCTGGTAATACGGATACAATTACTGGAGATTACTGGGTAATGGTTACCACATGGACACAATGAGAACCTGATAATTCCCCCCACCCTCTTTCACATCCTCGTGTACATCTAGGTGCTTTCCTCTCACTTGCCACCAAAAGAGAGAGAGAGAGAGAGTGAAAGAGAGACAATCAAAGAGTGTGTGACTCTGAGAATGGCCCAGAAAGAAAATGAAGGCTGATGGATATTTGTATCCTTTCCCAGGTTTTCATTCTTTCTAATTTCCTGTTCAGCTTTTACATGGTGTCAGAGCAGGGGGAGGCTGTCAAACCTGGCTCCTCCACATGGTTGAGTCTCATTCGGCACTTGACTTTATCTGATAGGAATGGAGACAAGAATCCTACTGCCTGGAAGGTGACATTGTTCGGGGTCTGGATCAACTCCCTGGAAGCAAATCAATCTGTGGGGTGCTC
>JAUMHP010000078.1:9326019-9348097 GCA_032361065.1 Enteromius trimaculatus | reverse complement strand
AATCCTACTGCCTGGAAGGTGACATTGTTCGGGGTCTGGATCAACTCCCTGGAAGCAAATCAATCTGTGGGGTGCTCTCTCAAGCAAGAGCTCCCTCTACGAGGCAGGCTTATGCTCTGAGATGGGGTCTGTTCGTCGACTGATGTTACTCTCACGGAGAGGACCCACAGAGATGCATGATCGCAGTTGTTCTTTCTTTCCTACAGGAGAAGTTGGAGTGTAGGCTGTCCCCTTCGACTCTCAAAGTGTATGTCACTGCCATAGCCGCATATCCCGATGCAGTGGAGGGTGCGTCCCTCGTCCCCTGAGACCACACCTCGTACCCTCTTAGGACCTTGCTGCACCCTACATGGCCTGCAGCAGGCTCCCTTCGAACCCCTCCAGTCAGCAGATCTTAAGTATCTGATGCTGAAAACCTAAAAGCCTTCTCTGTCAGTGAAGAGTGCCTAGAGTGCGGCCCGGCTGATTTTTATGTGGTATTGAGACCCCGGCCTGCGATCAGGTAGTGAACCTGCAAGCTTTGCCCCGGGAGGAGGCAGACCCAGCCCCAGAGTTGTTGTTTCCTGTACGCGCATTGTGCCTCTAAAATCAAAAACAAACTGTGGCAAAGAAACACTAAATTTTTAATTATAATTACAGCTGAAAGCAGCATTGAAGGGCCTTTGTACCTGGGCTCACCGCCACCCGGAAGCTCTAGGAAAACAGCGGATGGTGAGCAATATTGGTAAACATAGGAGAAATATATCAAAGTCATTTATATGTGCCAGACTTCCTACTGCCAGCTGGTGGCACTATGACTATAACAGAATATTAGCATGTACATGTCTTCTTGGCATTGTACAGTATGTGTGAGTTAAGTGTAAAGTATGACATATCCTGTCGCCAACAGGTGGTGCTATGGTTAGAACCGAATATTGGCTTTTAGATGTCTTAATGCCATAATGTTGCGGTTGAACCACTGATGGCAGATGGCATACTTTTCTAGACCTTGACAGTATTCATTACTTGGCAGTCAATGGAGCAGTCAGTAGCCTCCTGGTTTTCATCCAAAACATCTTAAATTGTATTCGGAAGACGAACACCATTTTTATGGGTTTGAAACGACATAGGTGTAAGAAGTTAATGACTAAAGTTTCATTTTAGTTGTAGTCTTAACACTAAAGTAGATCTTCAGTTTGTATAAAATAGTTACATAAAAAGCACCTAAACAAACTTTGCTTTGTCCAAATTTTATTTGAAATGGTATCACACACGTTTGTTCTTCATTTTCACTTTACAATATATAAAAAAAAAAATCAAAACAAAACATTCAAGGCTTTAAAAAAAAAAAGCTGTTACCTAAGTTTTTAATGCCTATTAAAATAATGAGTTTTGGGTGGTTACTAGTTGTTTGCTCCCTCTTCCAATTTCAAAAGAGTCCACCTTTTTTAAAAAACTGGAGCGAAAAGATTAATTACAAAGGACTGGACTAATTACAAAGTAAAAACTCACAATCCACCACTTGCAATAACATCCAAATGTCCAGCATGCCAAACAGTAGAGCATGGGTTAGCAACACTAAGGTCAAAGGTTCAAACCCCAAGGGTGAATAAAAATCATTAAAAACGTCATTGTTTCTGCAGTGTGCACCTTGAATAAGCAAAATAAAGCTTTAAAGCGTGCTAGATAGTTGGATTTAGCATTTGTTCAACTTTATAACAAAAAACAAAATGTGTCTGCTGAGGACGAGACCCAGATGAGCATGAAACGGCGTCTGATGTTGTTGTCTCTCTCAAGAGCAGCTATAGGGTAAGAGAGGGTCAGCAGCGGGCATCAGCTGAGCGTTAAGGTGCATATGGTCCTGCCCGATCCACTCGCTGACTGATTAGCTCAAACACTGAGAGGAAGGAACTGAGCCACAGGCTCTCAACACATCCATCCATCTCACGGTCACCAGCCCGCTGGGGTGTAGACAGATGAGCTGTCGAACCTTCAGAAAGTGAGAAGGTCCGCTGAACCCTGTGGTACATCCAGGGATGGAATTTCAAGATCAGTTGTTGGATGGATCATGGCATTTACTTTAAGCTAATAAACGTGTCAGTGGTTTGCTGCAGATGTTTTAAGAGAGCATCACTTTTTTGTGAATACTAAACCTTTGTACGTTTATCTCAAAGAGATCAAAACCTCTGTGAGAAACTTTTCAAATGGGATCTTTTCTCAAGTAATCCTGACCAATAATTTTCTGTGGGTCTTTAACTCCAGGAAACAATTCCATAAGAATTTCTCCAGCATATTCTCAAGGCAAAAAAGGCCTTTGCCAATGTTTTCAATGTACTAAAATATCACTGCAAACCAAAACAAATGCTGTGGTGGCAAACCACAAGCAAAGGAAGGTTTAGGGTTATATTCTTTAGTTGCATAATTTACCTCTGTTTCCCTCGTTTTTTACAGATACACAATGGGAAATGTTATGATTTGCTTGTCAACATCCCAGTGGTGGCCAGACGAGAATTTCACTGTGAGTGGAATGTGAGCGTCTTTTGCAGGCCTCAGTATCAGCTGGTTCTGTTTATGGATGAAGAGCAAGCTAAAAGGACCATTATGGAGCGTTTTACACAGAGTTGAGTTATTGTGCGGGAACTGTTTTTAGGGGAGTATCTAAGGGTGTAAGATGGTGAAGAAGCTTATGGGAAATATTGCGATGTGTGCCCTCTCTAAACAGCCACACTACTGTACGTTCTTGCATGTGAAGAGGAATGATGTGAGAAAAAAAATGGCTTCTTTAGCATTCCAGATTTATCTTGAGAGATTTGTATCTTAAGGTTTGTTATTTCGTTTTCTTTTCTTCAGAAAAATCCAACATTATAGTAAACACTCTAATATTTTGTTCCAATTTTTTGGCCAACGTGCCAAAGTTTTGCAGCAAGTCATTGTAGAACCCATATGATTAGTGTTCTATGTCATTTCATGCCATGCTAATTATAAAACTCTGGCTTGAAAGCAAGATAAATCCAGTTTTCTCCCAATTCTCACTTGCGCTGTAACGTAATGTATAAGATTTGTTATTTCTCCCACAGCTTGTTTAGTAGGAATCGCACATCAACAGAAAGACCTCCATTTACCCCTGTTTCCCTGTTTCTCCCCACCCGTCCAATCCTGGAAGATTGTTTCATTACAGCATTCTGGGTGTGATCAGTTGACGCCCCAGTGAAGCAGAAGACGACGCACCCTTCTCTTCCACATCCAATCACTCTCTGCTTTCTGTCTTGCATAACCAGTTGGCTGTGCAGATTTAGAATGTTCTTGCCAGTCCAAACTGATGTCATATTTTTGTGACATTATGGAATGAGATTAGATTTTAAATATTACTCAGTCAAAAACTATTAGTGCAGTAATATTCCTCCTGTTGCTTGAATTATCACATGGGAAATCTGAAATGATGGAAGACTAAAGCTATTTATATGATGATTAATGTACTTACAAAACACTAAATACTTTTAAAAAATATTTACACATGCTCATTTAACAAATTTTTACACATTTTTTTTCTTCAAACAGGAGTAGCAACAGATCATTTTTTCTGTATTGTGACACACATCCAGAATATCAAAAAAGAAAAAAAAGAAAGGGGTGGGACTTGGTTCAAACCCATTATTTTCAATCCAGAGGCAGATTTGAATGTATAGGATTTTAAAAGGGGGAAGGATTTAAGCAAACAAAAATGTTGAATACTCATTGCATATAGACTTTACACTTTGAATTGTCTATACAAGAGGAACTAAAAGGATGAATTTAAAGCAAACTGATTTTGTTCAGCTTGGATATGAGAAACTGGAGCAAAAAGTATTATTTTTAACAAACTTTCAACAGTGAACCAAACAAATAATTTACAAGATAATTGCAAACAAATACTAAACTGACCAAAGTCCAGGCCAGCTTGATGTCTCATTAATTTACTTGTCAACCCAACGGCCACGTCTTAATGTGACTGTACCCAGAAGAGAAAAGCATGCTAATGTTTACTCAGATTAGATGGTCATCTTTGATAATCAGGATGGAGCAATCCATGGCCAGCATTGCCAGCGTTTGAAGACCATTGCCAGTTTCCAGCAGTGAGTCCAGGCCAGAAAGGCTAGTTGGGTATTAAAGCCAATGATGGACCATCTACTACGGTGAGAAATAGCCCTGGGGTTCACAAGTACCAGATGGGTATGCTGTAGTCTTAGTCTTGGTGCACAATGGCCACAGGACTGGCTGTAACTAAAATCTAGTAACCGAAAGGTCATTAAAACTGCATATCTTTTACAAGGAAGTACCACATGAGTGCTGAAGGAACTCCAGTGACATTGAATAGATTATCATTTTAGTAGCAGTTATAGCGGTTAATTACTGAGATGTAGTCATGTGCTTTAATGATTATTGAAACTAAGATGTTCCGCTATGCATGTACATTACAATAGTTTGTAATAATTAATCCAAATTTTTCCAAATTACAGTAAAACTGTAATATTGTGTAATATTACATTTTACAAAAATCTGATTTTTACATGAATATATTTTTAAAATGTAATTTATTCCTGTGATACAAAGCTTAATTTTAAGCATCTTTACCATTCTAATATGCTTATTTGTTCGGAAATTAAATTGCGAGCTGTGATTTCCACAAATTTTCTATCTGTCAAATGTAAGCTTGCTAAATTATAAAATTAAAAGATGGCCAAACACAGAGCCCTGAGGTACTCCAGAAGTGTGTTTGATTTGTACTTGTTTCTGCTTACTAATCTTAATAATAACTAAACATTTAAGCAAGAGAGCGTAAACTGCAAATGATGAGATAAATAATGACTTACTATATCCAGCACCAAGGATGAATCCCAAAACATAAGAACACAAGTGAGTAAGAAAGCTTGCTCAGTTTTAAGAGTCCCATCAAAGCCAGAAGAGATTCCTTAGTAGCTGAAAACAGAGCAACCCATGCTTAGAAAGCAGTAGAGCTGTGAGCCATCTTGAAATCAGACAGAATGAAATGACCCTCTTGTGAGCTAAACTCCCAAGGTCAAGTGCGTTACATCTCTCTCCTTCGTTAGATTTCCATTTCTGTTTGGAGTTCGGGAGTTTGACATTTCACAGAAAGTCAATTTTACACTTTTCACTTGGTGAAGTAACTGTGGTTGCAGTTACATATTTCTAGCGGTTTGGGTGAGGGTCAAATATGCAATATAGCAGCAATTTTGAAAACTAAGTTTAGGTCTTGTGTATAATTGCGTTAAACTTTCAATGCATTTATTTATTTTCATACCTGCGTCTGTGTATTTTGGACTTACATACTAAGAAAGTGAAAGCTAAGGTGATCCACTCATGATTCAGCAGTATTTACTCTTGCTCCATGTTTCTTGGCTTTGCTTCCTTGTCTTACTGGGGAAATGCAGGAAAAGGTTCCTTGTTTAAATAATGTCAAAATGATGACATCATTCAGCCTTGACTAGATCACAATAAGGAGAAACTGTGACCAGATCCAACCAGTCTCATATAACTCAAAAGACCACTGAAAATACACAAAACATCCACAACAATTATAATCTAATTGCCTCGTTAATTTTACATGTCACATGTTTCTGATAGGTTAATTATTAAGATGTTGTTGTAAGGTTTCTCTGTCAGTCCAAAATGAACTGCCAAACTCACATTGCTTTGACATGTTGTGTAATTGGCGTACCGTACTGCAGAAAGCAACAAATAACTCCAGTTCAGTGTTTCAAATCTGTGAAATTATGTGGAGAAAAAACTGGAGTGGAGGCCAAGAAAAACACACCATACTTTTGGCCCTAAGGCGCTTTGAGATTTCCTTTCACATCCTGAGCTCAAATATGATCTCTGTGCCTCCTGTGAAGGGAGAGATCGGCAAATGCACATTTATAAGAGACATAACTGACCAACTATTTGCAGTCTCAGAAGTTTAAAGACAATATTGCTGAGAATATTTGTTTATCTCTCTCTTTATATGCTTGTTCTTTCTTCCAAATTGTTATCTTTAATGGATATATTGTATTTGCTTTTGGAAAGATCACATTCTGTAGTGTACTTTCCCTTTAACATTCATACCTCATATTTTGCTGGATTTGGTACGTTATGTATCTGTTTAGGCTGCATGAGAAACCAATTATTTCCATAATATTATCATTACAGCAACATGCTTTAGAATGACTAATAATGCACAAAGAAGTGTGTAAGACATGGTAAAAGATCCCACTTATGAGCATCATCTTCACAGAAATTGCAAAGTAAGTTTGCCATGGCTTGCTCAGTTTAACTGTCTGTTTTATTAGAGGTGATGAGACAATCTTTCAAATGCATGTAAGTGAAAGGTTCACCAGATGTTTATAAACCAGAATTTTAAAAAACAGCACTAACACTAGCAGTATGTCACGTTTTATGAACACACACACACACACCCAGAAGAAAAGCGACTATAATAACAACCAGATGAGAATTTCTCATGGTATTTTTTCTTTAATTTTCACTTTGGACTAATCATTTTGGAATGTGAAGACATTCCAAGTTTCATTATAAAATATGCTGTAATTCCTCAAGTCTAGCATCTCTTCGGTTATTTAAAAAAAAAAAAAAAAGAAAAAAGAATGAAAAGAAAAGACGCAAACAAAAACAGACAAATCCAGGTATAACTAATGGATCTAATCTGAGACATAATTTATACATACATCTAATTAATACAGAGACCTTGTATGCTTTATACATTTGAATTTTAATTTTGAGACTCATATACGATGGCTAATAAGGCTTGCTGTTTCTTTCTTTCTTTTTTTGGTAACCTTTCCTTCCCTTCAAAAATGTGAAAATCATCTCACAAGGCTGAAAAATCACAAATATGTGATGTAAATTGCATAATACTAAAGAAACAATAGAAAAGTAATAGAGGACAAAAGGAAAAAATAAAGTAGACCTTGACATTAGGAAGCACTGAAGTGGAAATTCACATTCTTGACACTCTTGGGGAGTCGTTGGAAGGAATGAGATTTTTTGGCGGGGGGGTGGCTGGGGGCTGGAGGAGGTAATTCCATAATTCCCAGAGCTTGAGTTGATCCTGGAACATGTTACTCCCAATCTCCTGGTTTGGCTACATCAAGACCAGCTGTACAAGGGCGGAGGGGAGGGGAGTAAGTTAAATATCTTCAGATGTTAAAGATCCCCCCAAGTATCATGTCATATTTCAGTTCTACTCAGTTGCCATTCTTGAAGACATTTGTGCATTTAACTCAGTAAACAAATAGTACCCAATCACTACAGTATAACTTTAGCTTAGTCCATATATCTCAAATCATTATTAATCGTGGCTTTGAGTGACTGGATATGGCAGGAAATGGCTCGTAGTCAGCGGTATTAATTACAATTTCCTCTTTATTTTCGGAATGACTGCATACACAAAACCATTTCATTTCTGACATCTATGAGTAAACTGGATATAAAATGAGAATCAAGAACTGATAGGTTGTAAAAAGCAGGTGTTTCATACGAGAATGCAGGAAAATACAGGGACAATTTTAAATGGCTGTCAATGGAGACAGTTGCATTTGGTCCAGCAGGTGCTAAAGGGGCTATGATAAATAAATATATAGCTAAGCCTTGACAATTTGGGCTAGATCTGTTGATGTGAGCAGAAAAGGACAATCTTTTAAGAGGCAATGAAAGTTTTGATAAGCGATGATGAGGACAAATATTATTTTTAATGATATGCACTTAAGAATCATTCCTAAAGAAATCTGGAACATTAGCAACGTAAATACTTTAATGTTAAAATCACATTTATAATTTTGTCTCATACTGTAGCATGTGGAAAGAGAACCCACAAACTCACACACCATCTTGACGCATGAATAACTTGATCCTTCAGAATGAGTACTTTGGTTCCAAACCAGACATGCTGCTGAAAGTGTCTCCACTTGAGCGCAATCAATCTTGTTTATTATCTGATATGTGGATCCTGGGTGGTAAACATGTCAAATTAGTGCTAATGAATGGTTCGGCCTGCAATGGCGAGAGCCAAAATCTTGAGTTCAACCAACTATTAAGAAGAATTATTTCTCCTCTCCAGCTTGCATAGATACTTGGTACCCTCCACATGTGCTCTGAGGTCAATTTTAAGAGCTCTGGTTTAGATGGAGATCAGATTTTTGGGTATGATCTGTTTCACCAAGGTAAAATGTATTAGATGGTGTTTTAGCTGTGAACATTCAAATGGTTTAAGCGGAGCGTGCTGCGGTAAACCCACTTGTTTAACATGTCTAACTGCCTAAAACAATTACAAGAGAGCTTTAGCGATAACAAAGCAGATTTTGTAATGATGTCAAGAAATGTAGGAATAAACTGAACAAATTGAAAAAGAAGACATTTATGCAGCCCTATGTGAAATATAACAACCCAGGCTTATTGGAAAACATGTTGACGATGTTATGCTGCTTCTTGCATATTTTGTGCCACTTTCAAAATGTAATGTCCAACTATCAGAATGTTAATGTGCTTGAACTTGGCAGAATAGATCTGCTACGCTGATGCTGCAGAGTAAATACCAAGCAACTCAGACTTATTGGAAATTAACGCTTCTAAATATATTTCAGAATGTTTTACCAATAAGCTAATGATGGTTCCGAGACATGCTACTGCCAGTGCATCCACATATAATTCATTCCCATACATAACAGACATGCTATTACCTGTAGCAGATCTACACTATACAGGTGGAGCTGGGGAAGGTGAAGGGTTTCTGAAGCAAGTACTGGCCCAAGTATTTGAATAACTACTGACCAGCAAGCTTACTGCCTGCAGTGCCAAAGAAACTGTGCAATGTGACTAATGATGTGATTATTGACAGATACAGACTATATTGGACTTTATATATAGGTTTGTTTATTATGTTATGCAACATAAGCTTGTTACAACATGAAGTACATGAACAGTAATCCAAGCTAGGTTAGGCTAAATAATATTTAAATCCTAAAGACTTCAGATGCAAAGTTGTCTAATGAAATTCAGTTGCTAAGTTAATACCCAGGGAGGATGCTACTGCACACATACTGTAGCTGCAGGCCTGAGTTCAAATAGAGGATAACACTTTGTCACAGTCACAGAGTCATCTAACCTGTCATATATCATATTCACTTGGTCTGTATTTCTGTAACTGTGCACATGCTGAACAAACAAACATGTTTTCAACAAGCTGTTCAAAGCATCTAATGACAAAAACATACTTTGCACAAGTACGTGGCCAAAAACATCTGCTAAATTTCTAACCTTCACCAGCATTTGTCATGTGAGACTTCTCAGATTACCGGCGCAGGTTTGTAACAGCGAAACCAAGACAAATTTTCCAAAGCAAATTTGAGGTCATGTCTTTTTATAGTTTTTGGTCAGATAGACAGACCTGATTATAGATAAAGCAATTGCGTCCAGGACTCCAGCCAGCAGCCATTTACAGTCACTTCTAATTAGAGGAGATGTTGTGCTTTGTAACTATTTTTATAAGTATACTTAAAATTTTCACTTTTAGGCCTAGGAGTTGATTTTTATTAAAACTTTTAGCTTCTGTTATATGAAGGCCAAATTAAAACTGCCTTGGGAACTTTGTAATATGCCTTCATCTGTGTTCAAATGCCCATAGGCTGCCACTAGATTTTATGGTTACACTTTATTTAATAATAAAATTAATTACTAGGCAAAACCATCTACTTACCCATGGGATTAGGATTAAGAATAAGCGTTAGTTTAGGGTTAGTTGCTGGTTTACTGTTATTACTATAGTAAGCACATAAAACATGTAACAAGAAATAAATTAATTGTATTGCTTTCTTCAAGACCAAAATGTTCAATATTATGAAATAATATAAATAATTATATATTGTGTATTTTAGTTGATCCATAATAAATATATGAATTATTAGGCAACTATTATCTAAGAAAAACATTTAATTTAAATGATCTTAAACAAATATTTTTAACATTTATTTTATGAAAATAATTAAATAACAACTGTGACATAATTTCCACTTTGACCAACTCTCTTTCCACTTGAATGAATGAACGAATGAGACTTAGTCTCAATGTCAGATCTGTGCACCCCTCTTTGAGCCAGATGTTACTGGGCTAAAGCTGGGGGGCTGCCAAAAGAATGCTGAATGACTATGGAAGAGGGCCTCGCATGTGTTTTAAGTGTTTTCATTATGATGAATGGCTCATGAAATTTCTGTGCTGATCCCAGACCCCTCTCAGAGAGAGAGAGAGAGAGAGAGTGAGAGTGAGTGACACATGATGAATTGCAAGAACCACCGTACTTTCTTAACCGTGACATTTCACAGAATTAAGGGGGTCGTAATGATGAAACCAAGTTTGCCACATTGTACATTTCAGAGCTACTTTTTAAAGTGCCGCTGTTATTGGTAATGAAAAGTTCATATTTTGGTTTTTGGAGTCCCCAACAAAATGCTGACATGCATGCAAGGTCAAAAAACCAACCCAGTCGCACGGCAGGTTGTGACAATATCACGAAATTAGCCTAAAATCTATTAATTCGTGTCAGGGACACGAATATTTCATTATTTTCGTTACTCACAAAAGTTGAGTACGAAACGTGTCCGTGCCACGGGAAAAAAATGTGCGACTGGGCTGCAAAAAACAGTTCTGCTTTTGGTACATCGTTTCTGGGGATAGCTACTATTTTTACCGCTCAATAGGTGACACCTAGTGGCAAAGAATGAAATTACATTTTCATTCAGACCAACACAAAAAGACCAAACAGTGGGTGATGTTATTTGGACAATTTTCCGTTTTGGGTAAATTATTTCTGTACAAAACACTTTGACAGATTTGGAATATTGCAGACTGGGTGCTTTTGTCCTTTTTTTGTATTAAACAATTGTTATGGTTTGAAAATAGCAACTTTGATATTTTACTAAATATCTCCCTTGTGTGAAGAAAGGAAATGGTTTAGAACAACACTAGAGTTAACAATTAATATTCCTTAAAATAATACCCCATGCTTTTTACCCATTAGTCAAAAGTCTGCAATGATTAATATTGCAAATATAGTTGCAAGTTCACTTATTTGGAAAACATTATTTAAGAAAGTCAATAAACACAGCACCTCTAATCACTTGGTTAATGCCAGAACCTCATATTGAAGACATTATGAATTTGACCTCAGACATTTTTGAAACAGACTCAAATGTATTACTAATATTACTGCAGGAGCTCCTCGGCCGTAAACATCTGCACAGCTCTAAATCCTCAGGGAATTGTCATGTAATGTCTATACAAGTTAACACGAATGTTAAAAAGTGGGAAAAAGAATGGAGTGAAAGGTCTTGCATCTCTATGCTTTGAGAATCATGCTTTGAATCAGCATTACATCTTGCACAACTTTCGGCTTACTCAACTTACCAGCATTTACAGACCAAAAACCCCAGCTCATGTTACTGTTGGCTTGTGCTCATTGAGAGTTTCCAAATATTGTGAAAGTGTGGTATTTTGCCTCTAGGAGAGCTATGTTGGCATTCTTTATACTGGCGGATGGTCAGCGTTGGGCAACTATAGTCTTTGACCCACTGGAGAGAAAGGACACAGAACAGATTTATAGATGATAGGTGAGGACTGGGAAAATCATGGAAACGTTTGAAGACAAAACAGGACAGAGCTCAAATTCCCAAAAGAATTCAAGAGTAGGATCACAGGGGCAAATTGACTGAGGCTGTACTTTATCAGCAGATATATGTTTTTCAAAAAAAGAAACCAGATATATGCAGATATATACGAAACGTAAACAAAGCAGTGTGTACTTACCATTTTGAACACCAGTTTACGTATATAGCTTTCTTCATTTTAAGTGGCTCACGTTGTTATGACAATATTTACATATGGGAATGCTTGGCTAAGATAATGTGACATTAGATCAGCCTCCTGTTTGTGCCATCTTGACTTTTTCGCTTTCATAACTTCTGCTTCAATGAATAACACACTAGAACACTGGCTTGGTGTGTCCAACACTCAGATAGTGGAAAATGGCCTGTACCTACAGTACCGTCCCTTCAAAAGGACTAAAGAATGTGGAGAGCCAATAGATTTATTATTCTGTTCTATATAGGGGTCCCCAGGCTCTTAATGCAGGTTTTATAATGGCTCTAAAGTCTCAGGCAGGCCCGTGTGACCCCTAGGACTTGCCTTGTCAAATATTTAAGGGGCTTAAGGTGACATCATAGATTGTAATTATCTCAATTATTTAGTGTGCAGGGGCCACCGGCTCCCATGACATCATCAAGGCCAATCTTTGTGCTGGTTAATTGTAAAAAATTTATAATTGGGCCATAGACGAGCATTGTCTTAAAGGGGGAATGAACTGGATAATCTAAAATGACACGAATAGAAAGAGTTGACAGACATATGAATATCTGCAGGGTAGACATCTTTGGGGAATCTTGATTTATACCTTTACCCTTTCTTCTTCCATGACTAAACATTTAATGTGCAAGCTCAGAGCTCTTGCAAAGTATGTGTCCAGCAGAAATAAGAATTTTATAAATGCCCGTTTCACTGCAGAGTCAGTCAAATCACTGCAATTCAAAGACTGAAACTTCCAGTTGAGACATTCGGCAGCGACAGAAGGTACCCGTGTCAGCTCAAACTCAGTTTGCTGAATATCTGCACATATATCTTGTTTTTATTGTTTTATTTCTTTATCTATACGGTATAGCTTTTTTATGTTTTTAACTGTATCATGTTACGGAAAGTATACAGATGTTTTTTTAACAAATGGCCGAGTCTTTTACACAGCTTGATACACTTTATTTTAAATAACTTATGCCTGTGTAATATTCTGTTATTTTAATGTAATTATATAACATGTATTTAAGCCGTGTACTGGTGAGTTTAATCAAACTAAGGTGAAGCTGAATAAGGTGTACAATCTTGATACACTTTATTTTATTTAGCGTACATTTATAATTACGTGCAACACATATGTCACAGTTCAGTTTTGGTTAATCTGTGTAACAGTTGCGTAATGGTAACAGCCTATTACATCTACATAACTACAAATTGAAAGTACAGGCTGTTTCATTACTTTTGTTTCATGAAAGTATAATAAAAATTATTACATAATTACTCTGTGTTAAGGACACGTTAAAATAAATGTTATGTTAAATTATGCACACATTAAAAAAAAAAAAGTGTGATAATTATGCAACTGATCCTAAACCAAGCGGTAGTCCTAATCCTAACCCTATATGTATATGTTATGTAAGTATATATAAGTATTTGTAAGCAATATTACTTGTTACCTTTAACAAGTACAGCATAAAAGTGTAACTTGTTTACTTACTGCTATAAATGTAATTATCATCATGAACATAGCTTTATTAAATTCTGAGATAAAAAGCTTAAGCTTTTAGCTTTAAAATCTGTATTTTGTTGTATAATTGAAATATTTTTTTATTGCGCAATTAGTGAGACTCAAGTTCATATGTCACCCGACATGTACAGTATATTATATACGTAAACTATATGTGTATATATTAAGAATTTCAAAAATAAATAATTAAATGCTGATTAATTTACTTTAATGTGTATAAACAGAATAAATTAGATTAAATTAAATTAAATTATTAATTTTTCCATATAAGTACAAATGTTTTCCTTTTTTTTTCTTTTCTTTTTGTTCTCTTGGAATGATTGTTGAACTCATTCCTTCAGCCCGTACTAACCTTAGTCTCTACATACAGAGTAAAACTGACCCGGAATCAGCTGTCTCCTCCCACTCATTAACCCTATGAGCATCTCAAACCTTGCACGGTTCTACGATGATTTTAACAACCCCGCTGTCAGTCAAGATAAATAGCTCTCCATCCCTGATTGTTAAATTATGTCCTCTATTATTCATCAATCTGTTCAGTGGCTGCATTAGAGGAGTGGGTAGATATGACAGACAGACAGAGGGGGAGACGGGGGGCGGCACACAGGGGTTAAACGCAGGAGGGAAGTGGCAAGACACACTCACACTGATCCATTAGCTAATGGAAGCCTAAAGCACTGTCATTTAACCCCCTGTGTTCCCATCATTGTCACACACACCTCCCAGCTGTGCGTGTGTGTGTTTGTGTGTGAACATGTGTGCACACAGTGCACTTGAAAGTAATAATAAGACGATCAAGCGTAGTATTCATGTGTGAGTGCATGAAATTGATTGTGTATCTCTTCAAAAATGCCACACTACTCTTCATATGCACACAAAACTGGAACTAAAATGGAGCAAGGAACTCCCTTGTAACTCTGTACACTGTAACTCCCCCAGAGTTAATAAGTGAGTTTTACCATTTTTTAATCTATTCAGCCGATCTCCGGGTCTGGTGCTAGCATAGCTTAGCAAAAATTAGTGATATCACTACACCTGAGGCCATTATGACAGCAAACTTCCTTGATTATTACGCCAGAATGAGAGTATAATTCCTAGCCATATCAGCCTAGAAAATCTGCACTTTTTTACATTTCTGCCCAGTCTTAATACACAATAAAATTACAGAAGAGTCAAGTTTTAAATAGGGAAAATTTTCAAGCGCAATGCTACTGGTCTAATTGGATTCAAAGATCTATGCTAAGCTATGCTAAAAGTGCTATCGCCAGACCCGGAGATCGTCTGAATGGATTCCAAAACAGTCAAAAAAAAATAGTTTTCCTTTAAGTTATATTAATGTTAAATGTAATATGCATTGAGTGTAATGTGTATATATGCATGCAACAGAATCATTCAGCAAAAGAAACTTTCAAGTAACTGACATTGAATCAATCAGTGAATCAGCTACTGTAACATTGATTCATTCTAAAAATTACACTACTGTGTTGCTTTGCAGTTTTTTTTTTTTTATTCCGGCATGGCAGTCTGACTGGCAGGTGATCTGACCAATAATAATGCAGAATTCCCCATTTCGACAAACAAACAAAGCAGGAGAGTAGATTAAGCTGGTGGACTTGATAATGAAACAAGATACCTTCTGATGTTCATTCATGTTTATTTCGTGTCATAACTAGTAAAGAGGAAGAGAGAGTCCAACCTGATCTCACTGCAATTCGTACATATTGGTCGTGAGACTTCGTTGGATAATCGGTTCACTTTCTGCTTGAACTGAGAAGCTAAATCACAACCCATTAAAAAGCCACAACACGGTAAAAATGGAGCGGAAGTAGATAACATCAAATCACGTATTTATTTATTTAATTTTATTTATTTATTTATTTATTTTTATATGTTTACATTTCTAAGTCATCAAATTAGAAACACAGAAAAAAACATTTACTGTTAAGACTAGAATACAATAGAATAGACTAGAACAGTCTGTAGCAACTACCCTGGAAACACAGGAGTGAGTCTTACTTACATTTTACATGAGCACTACTTGTAAAATGTAAAACTACAGCTAAGTTATTTTCTTTTACAGGACAAAGCCATGGACACATACTGTAAATTCCAAAATAAAAGTTAAAATGTCCCAGACAGTCAGCTCAAGTAAAAAGAAAAGCCTTTGTGAGATAATTGGCAGAAAATTCAAAACCGACACAACCATTGAATTCTTGCAGAACTCAACCTTTTGTACTGAGGTCAGTGGACAGACATTCACTCCAGTCAAATCAGTTCATTTTACATATGTGAGCGTATTCACTGATGACTGTAAATGTAAACGATGAATCAATTAAGTGCCAAATGCATTTTAATTAAAGAAAGACCAGAGCCATCATTACTTAAAGCGGCAGTGGGCATATTCTCTATGCCAGAAGCATGTAATATATTAATGAACTAGAGTCATTAAAATGGGTCCATATTACTAATAAGGTGCGCTTAATTTCTGATGGGAATATAGACTGATTCGAATATAACTCTTATTGCAGACGACAGGCTTGTATGTGATCATGTGAAGCCCTGCACCTTGTATCATTTCTTTATACACATATAATTAATTATTTATTACAATGTCGTAAATACTGTACATTTTCATTTTCCACAACAACTACACTGTAAAAAAATGACAGTGATTTTAACAGTATTTGGTACAAAACAGATTTCAGTACTGTAATAAGTTGGTATATTAACATTATATTAGTTAATAAAATTATGGTATTCAACTTTAAATTTAACTTAAGACCATAAAAACCTAAAATGTTATCTTTTGTTTTTACGGCCGAATTCTGGCAATCACAGCTGCTGTTTTTTTACCGTGAATTTTTTTTTACAGTGCACACTTTAAACAGCACCCTCCTATCGATTTATTCTTCACATTTGTTAATCAATTCATTTTTTTTTTTTTAACAACAAAAACACACAAAGAATGAGAGTCACAGACAAGAGGAAACTTTAATTAAATATTGTGAAAGTCCAAAAGTTATTTTACAGTTCAAAGGTAATTTAAAAAATGATCATCTTTACAGTAGTTTCTTTTTGTATTTTTCACCAGTAATAACTGCCCACTGAAAGTCCAGTCTACAACAAGTATGTAATCAACAGGAAAAATAGTAGCAGACGACTTGTAAATTTGGATGTGTGACTAATCAATAAATCAAGTAGCCATTTCAATAACGGGGAAAGCAACGATTCAGAAAGACATTAGCTACATAAACCAACTTAGATGTTTTGTGATGTGGTACACCGGAACAAAAAAAAAAAAAGGATGAAACTCATTAAGACAGTGACAGTGGAGAGAGGTGTCATGGAATGAAATGAACGAGTGAATAACTGTATAGACTCTTGTGCTGTTACTCCATAGTTTAACTTGTTAATTTATATTTTTATCTAACCAAACAATCTAAATATGTTTTTAAAAAATAAATAAATAATGTAAAAAAGACAATCTGCATTAAGACAATTGATTGTTGGTACACTTTCAAAAAAATTATTGACATGGGAAATAAAAAAGGGTATTATTTTCCCTTTTAAAAGCTAATTCTGGAGAGAAAATATAAAACAAAAAACAGGGAGATATTATTGTATATTTGCTGAGCATGAAAACAATAACTATCCTTTTCTCTGCAAGTTCCAGAGAAGCAAAATGAAAAGATTATATTGTTTACATGTTGAATATACTCTCAAACTCAACTGCATTAAAATACAAACTATTTAACAAATCTCGCCCTCTGAAAGAAAACATGTAACATCATAGAGAAAAAAATTCCAACCGCTCTGTGCGAATGGCCAAAAAAAAAAAAAAGAGAAAAATTGTTCTTTGACATACAAAAATTACTATATAAAGAAAATTCCAAAATCACATTTATGGACACAACTTGGCAGATGACAAAATAAAAACAGATCATCGCCAAACGATGAGCTAAATCACGCAAACAGTTTGAAGCATGTACAATTTCAAGCGATACATACATACAATATTCATACGGCTATCCTACATAATCCCTTCGTGATCTTCGAAACCTCAGAGTCAATGAGATCTGCTAAGCATGTCGTAAACATTATATCAGTGACACTAGGATGTATAAAGCTGCCTTATGACTCCATTCTGATGTATAAATATATTTAAAACAATGACTTTGGCAAAATAAAAGAGAATTATAAAATCAAACATATTTATCAGTCTGTACAAAGCATACACGCTAGAATCCAATGCAATGGCTTCATCTAGACCTTGGATCATTCGTGAGAAGGGTACAGAGATTTCACAGTGCTCACTATGCCATAACA
Source organism: Enteromius trimaculatus (assembly GCA_032361065.1). NCBI lineage: Eukaryota > Metazoa > Chordata > Actinopteri > Cypriniformes > Cyprinidae > Enteromius > Enteromius trimaculatus. The sequence continues at coordinate 9,330,381 of JAUMHP010000078.1, read as the reverse complement.
TCCAATCCCTTCATCTCCTGAACATTTACTCAGACTGATCGACATCCGTAGTTCTCAACTGGTGGGATGGGGTCTACAAAATGGGCAGGTCTTACTGTATCTAATAAGGTAAAAACAAAGGTAAAAATAAAATAAAAAAACGAAAATGCTATGAATCGTATAATGTGCATAGTGATTTGTATGCATTTCAGTGTTGATTTTAATAACATTTCCATTACTTTTGCATGATCATTTTATGACTGCGTTGGGAAAACTCCAGTTGAGAACTACTCTGAACTACAAGAAAAGCAAAACAGCTCCGATACTTAATGATCTTCCTCAGTCTGAACATTATCTACTGGAGGAAGTCCATTGCAAGCTAAAGTATAAAAAAAGTTATCACAGTTCTTGTCTACAACACAAACAAAATTAAGAAGTCTAAAATGGCATAAACACTAATAATTTGCGTTGGGTTTTTTTTGACATTGCAAATCATTCATAGAGAGTAGTTATAAAAAGAAGGCAGCAATAGATTTTTGGGCTTTTTGATGGCCTTGTCTCTGTGTATAATGAGTGCTTGACACTTTTGATCTACTATGGGTAAGTGTTTGGTCTATACATTTTGGCATTACATAATGATACAACTGGGTAGAGATGAGCATGAAATGTCACATGTTGCCTTCAAGTCATATCAGATTTACCAACACAATATCTTCATCTCCAATGAAAAACTTTAGTTTCTTTTTTTTTTTTTTTTTTTAAGTTTTTCTGAGTTAGTGCTGTTCAATTCAAATCATAATGGAGACAAACTGATATTAATAACTTTGAAAGTTGACTGCTAATATGCAGCCTGTGTGCTATGGATCAAGGTAAACCAAAAACATCTTTAGTCTCGTCTTTGAAGAAATAACTATGCAAAAAGAAATAAAGCATCAGACACACGCTTTACATGCATCCCGTGCCCTTAAAGTGACATTTCCTCCAAAAATTAAAATCTATTCACCTTAAAGTTGTTCCAAACATGTATGGAATTTTTCTGTTGAACACAAAATATATTTGAATATTAGAATATGGGTTACCAAACAGGTCTGGAACAACTCGAATGATCACAGAATTTCATTTTGGAAGAACTATCCCTTTAGTTTTGCTCTAAGAAACTCACTATTCAGAGAGAAAAAAAAAATGTTTTTTTCCCCCCAACTATAGTCTTTTAAAAGGTTTTTTAAATTCTAAACATCCCAGAAGGACTTGAAGGCAGCATAATATCACCAAATGGAATATGAATGTGAAAATCGAGACAATGAGGATGCAAAGGAACTGAATTTCTCAGCTCTGAATTGGTTTTTAACCATGGTAAAAAAAAAAAGGCATAAATTAATTTTTAACAGCCACAGTTTTATATGAGTTTACATTGCTGGCATTTTGTAAACTGATCGACTTCAGTTCTTCAAATTCAGTTTCACAAATTCAGTGGGAAATTACTGCGCAAAAACAAAAATCACCTGCAATCCTTCATCTAAAATCATAAATAGAAACCACTGCAATATTGTGTCAGGTATCATTTCATAAAAGGGTGGTACACACAGAAACACACAAATATGATGGCAAATCAATAACTACGTTTTTAAAATAAATAGACCTCTCATGTTATAGTGTAGATGGGGCGGGCGAGCATCATCTGTGCTGTTGCCCCTTATCTTAAAAAGTGTCTAGAAGGTGAGTACAAATTTCAACATCAAAACAGGGAGGTACAACAGTTCAGTTCGATATTTTTCTCCTATCGTTCTTCCTCTATATCTTTTTGTTTCAAAGCAGATTGTGTTTAAAAAGGGCCTGAGTTTGTAGTTTTTCATCCTTCAGAACAGGACCAGGAGGTCAGTCCAGCGCCGGAGTATTCTGCACACGCTCAGTGAGACTAGTGGCATGAAAGAGCATGTTTCATCTTTCTGTCTGCACACACTCACACACACACACACACACCCCCTACATCGGAGGAACGATCATTCCAGGGATAACTGTGAAGAGAGAAAGACACAGAATGTTAGTCCACTTTACTCATTGAAACAGACCTGGCTGCACATAAAAATTAAGTGTGAGAAAATGAATCTAAAGTGTTGTAAACAGTTGTACAGCAAAGCAAGCACCAGCTACGAGACTGGACGCTGTTTTATATTTTCCGCAGTTCTTTAAACTCAGAAATCAGTTTCCAGCATCTGCGTAACAAACTGTGGCCCCTTCAGATGAGGGGTAAAAACTAATCTATTTCAGTACGAAATTGGCAAAAACCAGACACTTAAAGCGCTCGATTAAACGTCTAATTGTTTGCAAACCATTTCTGGGCTTGTAAGGTCATGCTTGTTCTGGTGTACACCACTAAAAATGACGAATTCAAGGAAATCTGAGACAGTCTATCACATCATTCATGCCAGAAACTTCGCTCTGTTAAGTTAGGCCAACATGAACTTCTTTTTTTTGTACACACAAGGAAAATGCTTAGCACTGCAGATCTGACTCAACATGAGTTTAGCAACTGCTGACAAACAAGAAAAGAAGAGAGGTGAACTGTTTCGGATTCTCTAGGAACCGCTGGAGGTGAAACACAACCTTGAAAGCATGCAAACACACACTTGCACATAAAACTGAAATCCTTTTTAATATATCATGTTTTGCAGGTATATGGCATGATGCATCAAAACGGAAAACTGGAGGGTTGCACTTTATTCTAATAGTCCACTTTAGACATTGTACTAACTATGAGTAACTTTGTCTGCGTGTCAACTACATGTAAACTAATTCTCGTTAATATGCAACTACTTATACTAACTCTTAGATTACACTGTTAGGGTAGGTTTAAGGTTAGTAGAATTAGTTGACATATTCTTGCTCTTTCTGATAGTTTCTGATAGTCAGTATGTAGTATGTTGTGGAGCCATCAAAATAGACCATATTAAGCAGACAGTCTACTAATAATCTAATGACTGCTAGTTGACATGTAGTTGCAAAATTACTTACTGCTAGTGGAATGTCTAAAGTGGACTATCAAAATAAAGTGTTACCAACTGGAGTGTGGTATACAGTAAACATGGGATATTTAAAGGTGTAGTGTTTATGTTTAACCGAATTGCTAAAATAATGACTGTTTCCGGACAGGTTTCTAACACTCCCTGAATTTTCTAAAGCTGGGATTGCAAGAGTTTGAACATCAGACTACACACTTCACCTTAAAAAAATAAGCTTACTTTTTTATGCTAGAGCACTGTTATTTGTTGGATTATGGATGAACAGATATAGAAACAGTGGGATGGATGTAGGAGTAACGGATGAGTAACATACTTCAGGAGAAGGCCAGGCCCTGGAGCGCGCTGGCTGTGGAGTACTTGTTAGAGTCGACAAAAGATTGATCTGAGGGCAGTGGAGAGAAAAAGAAGGGAAAGGGAAAGAAAAGAGAGAGATGTTAATATCAGAACGAATGATAGGTGAGTATATGGTCAAAAGGAAGATTAGATATTCATGCCTTTACTATGTCACAGATCCTCACCAGACTTTAGTGGGGTCACATACTTTGACATTCAGATGTTTAGGATCAGTATGATTTTTATTATTTTTATTTATTTATTCAGCAAGCATTCATTCAATTGAATAAAAGTGATATAAAAGAATTGGATGCTGTTACACACACAAAAAAAGCTGTTTTCCTGAACATATACTTCATAAATATTAAGCAGAACAACTGTTTGCAAATGATAATATTAAGAAATGTTTCTTGAGTAATAAATACATTAATTTCTAAAGGATCATGCGACACTGAGGACTAAAGTAATGATGCTGAACATTTAGATTTGCCATCACAGAGATTCATTAAAACATCTTCAAATATAAAACAGTTTTTTTTTTAAATAGTAATAATGCTTCACAAGTTTACTATATTTTTTATCAAATAAATGCAGTCTTGGTGAGCATTAGAGACTACAAAACATAACACTTAAATATCTTACCAATCCCCAAATGTTAAAATGTTAGTGCATTCACAAATAATACATTAATGAATGAATGAATTAGAATCTCAGCATTGTACTCAGCATCACCGAAACATATTATGGTCATATTTGTTTAGTGAAAAATAAAACACTAAAATGCATTTGAAACACATTTATTTTATGCTAAGCATACTACAAATACATTTACACATTTCTAAGCTTAATAAAAATACTTTGCAATTGTGCTTAAAATGGTTAAACTCATTTTGTACTTAATGCACTTTACTTGTGCAGAAGTCCAACTAAAGATACTGAAGTGGAACTATTGCAAGTATACTTCAGGTATATTCAGATATTAAAACACGTTTTAGGTTTAATATTAAAACATGTGCATTGTCAGTAAATA
>JAUMHP010000078.1:9285635-9310286 GCA_032361065.1 Enteromius trimaculatus | reverse complement strand
TATATACACACACACACACACCCCTTCAAAATTGGCCTCAGAAAGACAAAAGAGTTGACCTTTATACATACATATATACTGAACAGTACATACATGTATGTGTGTGAGTGAGTGTGGAAAAATGTCTTAAAAACATTGTTTTCCAAAAAAGTCAAAAATGCCCATAGAAACTCTTTTTGTAACTCTAGTGAGAATGTCAGCAGATCTAGAGTAAGATCACTTAAATTGTTATTTGGCTAAAATCCCACAGCCAAACTGCTTATCAATTCTTCAAGTATCCTAAGAGAAGACATTACCATTAAAGTGTGGTCGTATGTCTTGGTGTAAATAAGGTGACCTTAGGCCTCCTGCTGTAGAAGACACGTGTTTTTGTCACCGGGCGTCGAGGTACAGCGACTCGTTTAGCGTGTACTGTTTGTTGCTCTCCGCGGCGGCCGTGGATCAGTGGCTGAGTTAGAACGGGACCACCACGGAGAAAGGTCAGTTTGCTTATTAGAGCTGTCTGCTCCCCTCCGAGACGCAGAGTCTCGTGCTAGCAGGGGGCAAAGAAAGCAATTTAGCCAGCCGGCGTTTACCTGCATTTAGCTCCCAAATGCCAAAGCGTCACTCACAGTAATGAGATATAAAGAGAGGAAGGGTTGTGATGGGCCAGCGTGATTGTTAGATCCACACGCTGTGAGTCGGGTAAGATGTATTGTAACCTTGCTAGGCTAAGCTGATCCGCTACGGTGAACATGAAGAGTCAAGCAGCATGTGGAACATGTCAACAGTGCCAAATGATCTGACACATGAGGTCCAACAAAACATTTATGAGAACCACAATGGCTGAAATAAACATTAAATTATTTTTTAGCATTGATTTCATAGGTAAATCTGTGATACATTTCTTTGCTTTCTTTCTTTCTTTCTTTTTTAATTTTTTTGTATGGATTTGGACATATATATATATATATATATATATATATATATATAATATATATTTAAATATTTCCTCAACAATTTATTTTGCAGTGTGTCATGATCATTGATACTAATACAATAATTAACAATCAATTATTTTTAGTATTATTAGTATTATTATATTTTTATACAGTGACTATTATATAGTGACTATATAAAAAAAAAATTAACTAACTAATTTTTTATATATTTTTTTACTACTATTTTGAGCATTTTATAATGTAATTACATCTGTTAAAGTGATAAATGTTAGTGATTTGAAATTTGGAAAATAATTCAAGCAAAATTACTTTAAATCTTTAAAAAAAAAAAACATCTGGGGTCACAAATACAAAGGCTCGCCACATTTTTGAAATACCAATCATTCGGTCATTAAATTTCGAAAAACTATCATATTTAAAAGCTCAAAGGCCAAAAATGTAATCTGTGGCAGATATCATCCCCCCGAACACTTTTTGTAATTTGAAAAACATCCCTAAGTCCTAATCATAAACAGCTTTAGATTACTGAAAAGAACAACTTCTCGTGTTCCGTAAACACATGTTAATCTTCTCTTTTTACATGTCATGCTTGTGTTAGACCCTAGAAAGGAAAGAAATCCAGACCTGGAGGGTGAAATGAGACGTACAGGCACACACTTTGGCGTTTGGTGGGGTGGTAAAGTAGGGAAGATGAGGTGCAATCTGTGGCGGTAATCTTGGCGCGAGTGGAGGTTTTTGGCGGAGGCTGAAATGGTAGCTGGATTAAGCAGATGGAGACGCATGAATCCATCTGATAGGATTAAACTTTCTGTGGCTTTCTCTAAGCCATCTGCTCACCATGCTGCTCTGACACACACACACACACACACACATATCTACAATGTAAAAACTCTCACAAACAAAACACAAAAGCAAAAGACGGGTATGAACACAAGGGCAATGCACATCTGAGCAACTACACTTGATCGACATACAACAAAACATACAACAAAAGTCAAAATTAAGCAGATCAATTTCAGGATATTCCTACAGTATGTGTCCTTTCATGTCACAATGTATTGGATTAAATAAAAAATAAAAAATGTATCCTAATATCACACTTTAGAGAATATGGGCTGCATTTTCAAAAGCTTTTAATGGAAAAAAGCTTTTTTTTTTACTTTTTAACACTACACATTTTTCCATATTTTGGTGAGCTAAATAAATAAGTAAATATAGGAATTAATACATAAATAAATATATATATCATATATATAAAAATATATACTGTATTTGTAATAGCAATTGATTTTGGGGAATTGTTATAATAAAAAAATGTAATAAATAAATAAAAGAATACTCATTTTACATACACTGCACTGAATAATAACTGATTACTGAATAATCGTTAATTATAATATTATTAATATTAATTCTGTCAATAGTTATAAGCTGTAGATGAGCTTGGCTGTAGCAACACCAGAGTTGTGTTTTCTATGTGTCTATTTAAAAGTGAATATAGTATACACAAAATGACTTTTGAAATTAGAGTGAAGCCAATTAGATACAAAACGTGTTAAAAGAAACACAGAAACCATACAGCGAATTTAAAACCACTGTCCTCATAAGGTATATAGCACATTAGTGCACACCATGGACAGATTGCATCCCCTTTCCACGTCCCTAGGGTTTGTGCTTGGTGCTCTGGGACAGAGAGACCGTCTTCCGGTGGGATGCGCTCAGCTGAGCCATTTTTTCCTGTTTTCCCTTTCTTATAAACTCATTTAATGCTGCAGGCTGGAGTATTTGGGGTCACACACCAACCTCCAGCTCCAGGAGATAAATACATCCAGCCAGTTGTTGTTATCGGACTAGCACTCCGTAGTTTATTCTAACTGCTGCTGTCTCAATGAAACATTTCAGACCTGATCTGAGGTAAGTGTAGGGCTTATTACAAACCCAATTAATACCATCCCTTTGCTCATAATTCAATCTGCACTCTTATAAACAATATACAATTAAATAACAGCAGTCGCATGCACTAAACAACAGTGGAAAAACTTGGGCTGTGGGATTGTTTTCACTCATTTACTGAGCCGCCAAACAGAAAAACTTAACAAGCACCACTAATTAAAGCTGTGGATTGAACGGATGTCCTGAGCGTATCCATCTGAAATGTAATAAACTGAAACCCTGACCAAAAAAAAAAAAAAAACAGAGGCTTACTGTCAATACAAACTGTAAATCTGTACTTTCTGTCTTTCATCCAAATGCAAACAGACCTCCTGATAGCGCTTGATGCCGCCAGCACGCGGCCACAGACCCCAAGAGACCATCACAGCTTATCACACCATATTCATCCACGACCGTAAATCACCACATCATATGTTCCGTTCTTCCATCCAGATCCAACAAATTTCCCTGGACATCTAAATCCTTGACAGGCTAAATGGGACACTGATTGGATTGGTCGGACGTCTAGATAAATACTTCAAGAGTCTTTGTAAAGCACGGCAGTGTGCGCAGATGGGTTTACGCTAAAGGTAAACTCACAAAAAGAATCGACAACCTTAAAACATACAGTTAATCAAAATCAGCCTACCCAAATGAATGGATAAAATGAGGTAGAAATGGTATTGTGAGACAGTTTTTGTCATGCATTATTTAAGCAAGGTGTCAGTTGTCAGAAATCCAATGTGATGGATGTGGCGTCAAAAGCGGGATTTTCTGCTGCATTACATCAGCAGGATTTTAAGGTGGATGTATACTGACAAGGCAGTGTGCATTGAAGAACTCATTTTTAATATAAATATATGCTTTTGCCATGTCTGTCAGAATGGAATAGCCATGGACAAAATAAACATTTCAGAGATGGACCAGTGATCAGAATATTTGTAAAAATGCAGATTCTGCAGCCATTTGTATTGGTATCCAAAACCATGGTTGACAATATAGAGTAAACTCACTCAGTCCCATAATGGACCTCGACAGTGTATGTGTGCTCAACAGAGGGCTGCAATAAAATACCTATTCACAAATTAATTTCTACTCATTTTTCAAGTTCAATCTCTTGTTTCTTTTGTTCACTTATTCAATGGACTATAATAGTGAAGTAATGTAGGGAATAGCTAGTGAGAGTGTAGGGAAGCTAAACTTAGCTTAGCTTAATTAACAGTTAGCAGTTTTCATCTGAGATGGAGGATAAAGAAATCCTGACTATTAATGTGTACTTTATTCAATAATGAAAAGCAACAAAACAGTTTGATATTGCTCTTTATTTGTGCTGTGTATGCTTTTGGGGTCTCATGCAATTAGCTTAGCAACATGCTAACAACAAACCCCACTGGAATTGGATCTCCATGTAAGAAAGAGTACAGTAGTATCTCAGCGTACCATATAAAAACTAAAGTACATTAATTTCCCACAATGCAAATTAATCATGGTTTATTGTAGTAAAAGTGTAGTAATAATGTTTTTTGATTACTGTTTGTATAACACTGTTTTAACTACAAATACCATAGTTAAACTATGGTTATTACAGTAGAATTTTGGTTTTCGTTGTATTAAAACTATGCTTAATTTTCATATGGGATGCTAGTATGGTACAGTAGCCGTCCCATATTTAAAAATCTGTGCTTTTGAATTTAATGTATCTGGCTCTGTGCATAATTTTTATCTTCTGCATTCAATTAAATCCCACCACAGTAATTTCTGCAGATGGAGGCATGGGTTAAAGGAATGAGGGAGGGCACAGGTTAGTGCTTTAATTAATCTCTGCTTCATCTTTTACTCTCTCCGCACCACTGGAGAAGTGACTTAAAGGGCCAAAGCTCACGGATGACTTCGACAGCTAAGCGTTATCTCTCAGCAACTCATTCACACATGCTGGATGGAGTTTAAGATTTTGTATCAAGCCACTATTAATAAAATGTAGACTTGTCTGTGTGGTTATAGTCAGAGGCTTGCAGAGGCTTACTGCATATTTCATCACAGTATAATAAAGTGTGAGTCTACATGATCTGTCAGGGTCCCCTTTTACAAACTAGCCAACCTCATCTTGCTCTTTCTGATGCCATTTTTTGTTTCTTCCTGTTCCAAACCCATTGGGATGAGATGAGTAGGCAGAGAAGGCTTAGCATTTTGACTTAGTTTGTTTAAATCAACAGTCCGATTCATTAAAGTGCCTCTATTATGGATTTTTGAAAACTCCCTTTTATGCAGTGTGCAACAGAGCTCTAAGTGAATCAAAAAAACATCCTGCAAAGTTTTAAATCTGAAAACCCACTCATTGCACAGATCTGGGGAAACTTGATTTTCGCATTAGTCTGAATGAAAATGCAAATTCATTCTTTGCTAGTAGGTGTCACTTCTGGAGTGTTAAAAGCTCAGAAACGCTATTAAAAATTAAATCGACCAATCACCGATTGAGTTTGAAAAAATAATTGAAAAAAATTAATCGTTTGGGACTTGTTGAATAAATAAGGTAAAAATAAATGCATATTATAAAAAAAAAATTGTGTTTTTTGACCTTGCATGCATGTCAACCTGTGGTTTGAGACTCCTAAAGCTGAAATAAGAACCTTTCATAACCCACAATAGAAAGGAATATGACTTCCCAATTCTATTTAGAAGGCAATTCAACAGAAGAAAATATTTACAATTCCATTTTTCTGCTGAAGTCCTGATGTTAAAACCGCAGTAACTCACCATGCTCCAGATATGGCGCCGTTCCCTCCGACGGGTCCAGTCGCCGAGCTCTTCTGCCATGTTTAGAATTGTTGTGCACGAACATATTATCCGAAACAGCCAGAACGTGTCCTTCTACGCTAACTGTCGTCGACACAACCACCTGAAAAGAAAGGTTATGTGCATAAATGACAGAAAAATAATTGTATCTTTTTTGTCACTTTAAAGTAAAGTATGTAATTTTTTTGCCATTAGCGGCAACAACCGAAATTGAGGCCTCACCGATTAAAGCACTTGCAGTCGCTAATAATTTCCATGCTGTACACTAATTAACACCGCATATAAAACACACTTCTCTGCCTATCCCACAATGCCCTGTTCTCTCCGATTGATTGCTGATAGAGGTTGGCTCGGATTAATTAAATTAAAAAGTGGGAAGCACTTGTGCGCCCTGAGACAATGCGAAGAACATAATAAGTGTTGGAGGTTGCCATTATGAGCGGCACAAACGGGCTCTCTTAAGCTGCAGAGTCCCCCTGATACCCCACATAGAGCCTCTTATTTCAATTGGTGTTGAGCTTTGAGAGGAAATTCTGCCTCTTCAAAAAAGAAAGGACTTGGTCAAGAGAGGTAAGTCTCTAAGGGACGTGGCTAAGCATATACTTACACTTTCGTTGTATTCTCTCTCGCTATCTCCTTTTTTACCACTGATAGTCCTTGATGCTTAGAGGCGTGATTCCCTTTAATATCTCAATAGTTGCTTCTAGACAGCAATGAAATGGACATTAAAGAGACAGTTTACCCAAAATTGAAACTCACCCTTAAGCCTTCCTTGGTGTACGACTTTCTTCTTTCAAATAAATACAGTCAGATTTAAAAAGTATCCTTTCTCTTCTAAGCTTTATAATACCAGTGAATGTGGTTGAGGTTTTGAAGCTCAAAAAAGTGCATCCATCCATTATTATATACTCAACATGGCTCCAGGGGGTTAATAAAGACCTTCTGAAGCAGATCAATGCATTTGTGTGAGAAAAATATCTATATACTCAGAAAAATGATTCATTGGATGAACTCAATTTAATTGAAGGCAGGATTTCCATCCAATAAATATGTGTAGCCCCAACTCATAAAAAAGAAATGAATGCAATGAAATTTAATTGAGTCGGGTCAGGCCAATTTGATCAAATATAGTTTTAATAAAATGTATATTTTTTATGCTTGTTGAACTCAAACAAAAACACTTAACAAGAAAATAAATTAATAGGAAGACATCCTTCTACACTGAAAAAAGAAGAAAAAGATATGATTGATTTACTTAACTTTTATTAAACTTTTATTAAAACAACTTTGATTCATTTAAGCAAAACCCTAAGCATATGCTCTACACTTTACCACAATGGTAACCTCCAAAAACACCCAATATAGTAGAAGTTCTTTTAAATACAAACATAAAAGAACATTAAACATTAACAAGTAAATAAAAATGCCTAAAATAACGTTTTATTTCAAGATGAACTATCCTTATCCAGCCCTGTGCAAAGAATGATGGGAAGGGGAAATCCACTTCCAAGTTACACAAGTAAAATCATTTATGTTCTTTCAAAATGAAAATATTGAGTTGAAACAAAACAAAACAGTCGGTTTAACACAATGCAGTTGTTTAAATCGGGAACCAAAAGTAATGGTGTTAAATGAAAATGTGTTTTTTAAATAAACTGTTGGGGAATAATTATTTTGAGTGATAAAACTTTATGAGCAGTAATCACCCGTTTCCTCTAGCCTCTTAAGGCTTAGTAAATAATTGAGCTATATAAAATACAGCACTGTTCTCTTACTGTATCTCAACATGTCTTATTTGTTGTTTTCTTATAAGAAATTTTAGAAGAAACTTCTGAGACTGCAAGCGGCCACCGCTCAACGGCATCACATTATGTGTGTGTGTGATGAAAAGTCTCTCTCCTGCATTTTTGCACGCTCACTTGTAAAATATGACTGCGTTCTGCTGCTAATTACACAATCGCTGTGAGTTCACATCATGCAGATGACTCGTTTATAGACAGAACTATAAGGACAGCTGCTGAGATAATATCTTACTTCAACACTGAATACTGATCCAAAATGGGCAGATATTTTGGAACAAGTTCACCAAAACATGTAATGTAGGTAGCTTTGAGTTCATTCAGACATTCTATAAATCAGCAAACATGACTTCACCATATTTTGCGCACGCGTGTGCGTAACTTTGCAACTAACTCTAACAATAACACAAGACCTACAGGCTGCAGGCATCGCCACAATAACCTTGTACCTTTGTACCTTTTTCTAAAATTTGAATAAGAAAGTAAACAAAGTCATTTCATGTTGTTTTTAAAAGATCCATTTGAACAGTGTTAGGATCGAATTAACAAGTAGTGGCTAGAGAAAATGTGTGTGTTTGTGTAAGACTGCCTGTGAAAGCAGCAAGGGTCACATACCAATGAATGACTGGAGGTCAAGGTCTTGTGTTTCTTGCAAAGCAGTGATAGGTTATTTACTCAATGTCTCACACTCAAACACATGCGCACTGCATGAGTGACACTGTTGTGCAATTATGCAGAGTGTGTTTACAGGCTCGGAGCCAGATTTGTATTACCATCAAATGCTGAAGAGAGTAAAACTGCACGCAGATAAAGGAATGTTTCACACATGAAAAAATATATATATATTGAGCGTGCGATTATTTTTTAGATATTCTACACCAGTATGCAAAAACATCCAGAACCAGACTAAATCAGCAAAAGCAGACAAAGAGAGTTGGAAACACTGACTTAGAAGGATGGATGGCTGGAAAGTGAGCAGAAGTAATGAGCTAATGAATGAAAATGCTAAAGATGAATGGTTTACCTGAAAGCGCCGCATGTCTCGTGGATTTCCTGCATTCTTCAGGCAGTTCTGATTGCATTTCAGGAAAAACTTGAGAAAGAATCTGCAAAGAGGAAGAGAAATTACTGGTCAGGGTTGTACTGAAGGAATCCATTGAATGTTCTGAAAAGGTAATACAGAGTAGATAAACACTGTAAATAGGCCTGTTGACTAGTTCTCAAGTTCACCAAACCTCTGACAGTGAAATTAGACAGATCCAATTAGGAACAAACATAGTGATTTTGATGCCACAGGAGAACCTTTGTAAGTTCTACAAAGATCTTTTGATTCTAACTCTTAAGAAAACACCTACTGGTACCACAAAGATCCCTTTAAATAGTTTGATGAGCGCACTTTTCTGATATGTTGACATACTCCTAGTTAAAACAGCAGCTAGAAGTGTAGGGCATATAATAGTCTTTTTTTATAGTGAATAGCACACTGTGTATTTTATTAGTAACTTTTAGGAGTACAATAGCATATCACTGACAGTAAAGTTTGAAGTCTAATTTGAAATATATTGTTTATGAGGGACATAGACAGTTTGAAATAATAATATATTAATGTTAATATTAATTAGGAAAAAAAACATCAAAAATCATATGCTGCAACAACTAAATAAGCAAATAAACAAATAGAAAAGTATGTGTCAAGGTCAAAACTCTTGTAAAATATTTGATAATTCCAGCTTTTTATGATTGTAAAATGTCCAAATTATACACATATACATTTGTATATAGATTTTAAAAAATGATCAAATAAAATAAAACTCTTTACCATGAAAAATATATTTATTTTTGATCAAATATCTTAATACTTTGACCCAGAGAATGAAATATCTGCAAAAAAGGTTGCTGATTTAAAAAAGGTTGCTGATCTGAAGAACCACCGTACTACGTTTTTAAAGAGACTATGAGTTTTTACACATCCTAAAAGTTCAGTAACACAAACACATGCACAGACAAACACACACAGCAACAGGCAGTGTGCTGAAATGTGAAGCGTCCATCTGTCGCACAGGAAAACGCTGCTAAGACAGCTCGCCGATTCAAAGACACACACACACACAGAAGTTCCCATCCAAACAGAAAAACATGTCTGTCTCTCTCATAATCATGGTAAGCAGAAAGCGGGCACATTCATGGGCACTAGCACAAACCCTTCACTCACAGACTGGCATTAGAGCTGTAACAGCACAATACCAGCTGCTCTGACTGGCATACAAACAGTGTGTGTGTCTAACTGGATAATGCCATGGCACATACCCGTCTGTCAGGACCTTTTTTCTCATGTATTTCTCTCCTGCCTCTTTGTTTGCAATTCTGTCCGTCTCTTTTGTCAATATGACACTGAATGTGTTAGAAAATGAATCAGCTATTCTTTCTATAACTCGGTTTCAAACACACCCACGATTCCTCCGTTCCAAAAGCATCATTGTGACACAAAGCCTGTTCCAAAAGGTTGGTAACTTAATTATGCTGCCTAGTAAGACACCTCGTTTTAGCCAAATTTGAAGGCAGCATCATATGTATCCTTACGAAAAAGAAAGCAATCCAAGAATGCACTGTTAAAAGCATAGTCACAATTCATTCAAGAATGTTCAATTTGTGATTTAGTTTAAAAGTGAAATTAGAAAATCTGTTTGCAGATACTACTTTGTTTTAATATAATGGCACTCCAACATAAAGTGTGACTAGAGTGTCCAAATACACTGTAGATGTGCATTTGTGTGTGAACAGTGTATCCATTTGGAAATGTGCTTTTATAAGAGTCAGGTTAATATCAGGAGCCTGCTTAATACTTTTGACCTAATGTGGCCCGACAAGCCCAGTTATATGGCAAAGAGCACTCAGGTGTGTGTGTGTATCATCTCATGAACACACACTCACAGTCATTCTACAGTTCCATAATTGAAAGGACCTTGCTGTCGTCTTCAGTTAAGGGCACTCCAATGAAGGCCAATTACTAGAGAGGTTGAGTGTGGAGCCGTACTTACTTACACGAGCTAACAGTGAGACACCTGTGACCTCTCCACAACAGATCAAAATACACCACCGCTGATGAATTCAGCAGAAAAACAACCAGAAAAAAAAAAACCTTAAAGTATAATAATGGATGCGAATCAAACTGTTATTCTATTTTTATTCAGTTTTCAATTCTGTATATATATATAAAAAATGTGTAATTAATTTATACAATGACTTGTATAACCTTTTTTATATGATAAGTATGTTTTTATATAATTGTTCTTTAAAATGTCAAATAATCGGTTATGATGAGGCAAGGCTAGTTCAGGTTGTAGGTCACATCTGGAACGTGTACAGCATGATGAATAAACACTCAAAAATATGAATAAAGGGTATGAAAAAAAGATTCTTAACTTAAAACCAATTCCAATCCAATTTGTATTTTGTCTACTGTAGAAAATACATATTTCTATTCTATTCTATGCTATTCTATTATATTATACAGACTGCAGCTGTCATGATCAATAGATCAATAAATATCAACCTTTCCAATCAAAATTCTGAATTCTCTCAGTAAACAAAACTTGTGCAATGTTGGTAATGTCTATAATGAGCATAATTTAATAGAGAAACAGAGTGTGTTGAGATGAATGCACAGTGTTATTTTAGCGTGTTTAGCTCCTGTATAAACTGGATTGCCAGTGGTTTACGATGAAAAAAACAAACAGGTTTTTGCATTTCCTGAAATTTAGGGCTGATATCATGATGAGAGAAGCTTTTGCATGAAGTAATCTAATTTGGTTACTAAATGCAAAACAGCGGCTATAGCTGCCTGTGCCATATTCCTGTATGGTGCGAGCCACACCAAGAGTAAATGAGCCCATGTGAACAGCACAGCAGCATAAATTATTCACGGGCTGAGATGGCAATTATGGCTCTGAGCACAACCAACATTAATATTTTATGAGGGCTAACGCACACTTCCAAGTGAATCAGAAAGAGAGAGAGATTGGGAGAGGGAGGTCTTCCCTATCCACTTTCTTTGTATTTTTTGGGTCTCTCTCTCTCTCCTTGAACTTACTCAGCCTCACCAACTATTCTGCATGATTTAAAATAAACCATTTATTTTATACCATTTAAATTACACCATATTGCCCAAGTCCATACAAAGAGATTTAAAATTGTGTTATTACACATTAATAACATAGTAATAATTCAGTTATAACATGCATTAACTGCTTTTACAGGTTTTGTTTTATAGCACTGGCACGTGTACATAAAATTGCATGCTTATAAAAATAAAACATGAAAAAAACACTTTAATTTGAAAAGATCAATCAATTTGTTGAATGCTGTAGAATTGGCTCCTGATGTAGTGGTGAGAATTCTATGCTGTCAGCAGCAGTCACATGATACCACTATTGCAACAGTGTCAATACCATCATGCCAAGTGAAATACTAGACATATTCTTGTGTGCATTTACATATGTGTGTAATAAAACAAAAAAAGTGATATTTTAAAAGAGGCATATTATGTTAAAGTGAATACAAAACCCATACAGTATAATCCCGCCTTGTTCTCTTACACACACTTGCAGATTATGCCATTATTAAGTATTAAATAATATCAGTTACGAAATAGTTTGTTAACTAATTAGAATATCACACATCATGAACTGAATGTAATCGAGAAATAACTGTTAATGTAGAGGCTTAGAAAATTGTCATCATTTACTCTAAACCACTATGACATATAGTTTGCAAATCCCATTCTCACTCATAAGATATGTTGGGCCAAGTCTGATTTCATTGTCATGAAATATAATTGATTCTGCATTGTCATTGTGTCAAACCTAATGTAATGCATTTTTACCAGCCGTATCTTAATGTATGCACATCAATTAGATTTTTTTTTTTGGTGCTTTTTAAAAAAATTCGGTATTTGACAGCTCCTTGCTACTTGGGAGCATGAACATTTTTCATGTGCTCCAAGGAAGAAAGTACGTCACATGGGTATCGAATGACACGAGGCTGATTTCATTTTGCAATGAACTATTCCTTTAATGCCAGTTCCATGACTCAAAAAAGGGTGTGACATGATTATTAAATGTGATGTCACTCAAATTATGTCATGCTATGATTAAATCACAGCTATGGATTGACTCACTCGTAACTCTTGCTATTATGCTTTTAGATTAAATTTCTCTCACTCTCTCTCAGTTTAAAGTATGCATAAATGCAGCTCCAAAAAAAAAAAAAACTACACAGAAAGAGAAAATCACGCGGGAGCATCATTTTACACAAGCAGTCCTTAATATGCAGGACTGGTAATTGCTCACCCCAGTGTGGGAACAGAGAGCTGTCAATCAAACCGAGAGATCCCTGGAGATATGGAAATCTAGCTGATGACTGGTTCACCTGGATCATATTCATGCTTATATTCGGTGTTGTAGGCACAGTTATTCTATAACAAGACCCCTTGTTGGACTGCTGAGTTCAACTACCTTTTTTGTGGTGGTAATATAACTACTTGAACTAGAAACACAAACAGATAATGAATTAGCATGTTGATGGTTTGTAATTTGTTGTTATTGTTGGGTTTCACATTTCTTTGAGGGATCCCGTCAAGCCTTCAAAATATTTCTTCAATGCCAAACATGGAAACAGTGCTTTCAATTATACTACTTCATTAGTTTAATCAAAGGATTAAAATAATTTAATAATAAATAATTTAAAATGTAAATATATTGAATATTTAAATTTATAGTTAAAAGAATAATATTTTTAATAGATACAAAGATTAAAGAATAACTTAATAATATAGAACTTCATGAAATAATGTAAAAATGTTTTCTAAATATTTAAAAAATAATGTAAAATATTTCTAAATGTATAAAAAATATCAAAATATGAAACATTCCTATAAACAGGAAAAATGCTTTAAATGACACAAAGACGGTGTGCTCAGTATGAGAGACTGCTAGCATTCACTTAAGTACTTGTACTTTTGGCATCCTTATTACAGGCAGCATCTTGCATTGACCCAGCAGGAAATTGACTCTTTAGCCAAAAGCACACACACAGTCCATACTTTCACCTAGCAAGAAAGATGACCTGACCTCTGGAAACCTCTTTGACAGAGTCGCCAACAAACCAACCCAATGATAGAAATAGAGTGAGAGCGAAAAAGAGCAAAAATAGTCTCAGAGAGAAAGGAAAAGAGGGAGACAGGTCTCCTTTAGTGTCTATTGTAAAAGGCTGAAGGCAAACAACTCAATAATTCATGAGAGCAAGATTGATTTTGGGGGCTAGCTCAGGGGGTCGTGGGGGGGAGCTGGTGTGGTGGTCTAGTTGGGAAATCATTAGCCCAGCTAACACACACACACACACACACACACACACACAGGCAGGGCTGATTAACGGTTAGAAGGGCTGGGAGGGTCCCGTACCTTGGGGGCTGGCAGATTTACTACTTTTGTTTTCTTGCACACAAACACTGGCTTTATACCTCTTCTTTGTCTGTTTGTCTTCTCTGGGGAAGTGAATTGAGTGGTGGGTTAGACCAGGGCGAGAGACAGAGGAAAACAGATTCGAGTGAGAGAGTTTGTTTGGCTAATGGTTGTGTTGATTTTTGTTTTGTCTTCATGTCTAGTCTTTCATTTTGAGTTTATTTAGCCTCGTATTGTGAATTATTTCTTTCTTTTATTTCGTTTTCCCGTGTTATTCCATTCACAGTTTTTGTATAGAGATCCTTATTGTCTGGCTGACGTTAAAATAATCATATTTGCGAGTTTTACGAGTTTCCTTTCCTTTGTTGATGCTTTTCCTATTGAAACAGGAAGTTGGGGAGGAACATGTTAAAAGGCAATTTACTACAAAAATTTAGCCGACAGGTTTTTGTTTATGCGACGATCATTCTGTAGAGCTATTTTACAACAGAATATTAGGAGTTTACCTCCATTTTATACAGTTTGCATCTTTAATTGCACAATTTTTCCTGTTTAAAGAGTATAGAGCGCTAGATAAAAAAAAAAAAAACGACTTGACTGTTCAAAGCATGCATGTTTTCTATGTACAATTTCACTTTTGTTTTCACATTTATTTTTCGTCACTTATGCTAACAAACTGCACTTGGGGTTTGATGTGTCTCCACAGGGATCGAAAAATATGTCTCAGATGGTACGTAAAATATTGTACCTTGTTATGGCACATCCAGCAATCATTACAGAATTGAAACAAGTCCCTGCAGTGTACACAGAGCCCATCTCTATAACACAAGACAGCTAACCAACTCTACGCTCCAGGCATGTGAACGATTTTCTGCACGTGTCAGCAGACAGCTTACACAACGCTGAGAGGCACTTTCCCATCTCCACCAGAAATGGGCTATCATATGTCTCTCTCCACAAATCAAAGGCGTAGATGTGTGTGTGTGTACAGCTGTACAAATGCTCAACGGATACACATAACACCCTGAATATGGATGTTTCAACGTCATTCTTCTCACAAATATCAAACGAGCTCGAGGTGGCGTCTGATGAGACGCGCTCTTTTGTCATCGCTGGCTCCACAAATAATTCATAGACAGCAGAGTGAAGTCAAGGCACTGAGAACTCATACTGACAGCCACTACGTCCACATTCTTCCACCTGTCTTATCCTGTCTTCAGCGGAGACAAATAAAAGGACAACAAGACGCTTTCTCGCTCCGCCTGGACAACTGTCTCCAGATGATGACCTCATTCATGGTCTACCTGATCAGATTTGGCAGGGGTTTGATTTGCCAGAGACGAGAAGGGATTACGGCTCCTATGAGAGTCCTTCAGACGAGGAAAAAACGGCGATGAGAATGAAGTCTTACACTCTGATTTAACCAGGAACGACTAATAAAGCATCTAGAAAACAAATGAAAATGATGGAAATTAGAAAAATGCATGGGGCTGGTTATTAAAAGTAGCTCTCTATTCTGATTTAGTAATGAAAACTTGTAGCTGATTTAAAAGTTTAACGGATTCAGCGAGGCTGTTAACGCTATTAAGAATAAAGGTGCTTTGCGATGCCATAGAAGAACCTCTTTGGCTAAATGGTTCCATAAAGAACCTTTAACATCAGAAGAACCTTTCTGTTTCACAAAAGGTCCTCTGTGGTGAAAGAAGGTACTTCAGTTTATAAAAAGGTGAGAAAGAAATGGTTGTTGTGAATGTTGAAGCTCGTGGTGTTTAAGAGGTAAAAAATGATTTATATTGACTTCCATTTGATGACTGCAGACAGCAACGGTTTGAGTATAACAGCAGTTGTTTGTGTTCTACTAAGAGTCACCTAAATCTTGGATGCCCTGGGGATAAGCAGATAAACATCACATTTTCATTTTTGGGTAAACTATCCCTTTAAGCACCTTTATTTTTAAGAGTGTAGTCTGATACTTTTTGAATGATTCATTAAACGATTCATTTGTTGAGCTGGACTACACTGGCAATATGTTGCATGCTTATGTTTAAATAAAGGGCAGACTTCTTTGAATCAAAGTTTATTATTATTGATTCTGATCTGATTTTTTTTATTGGCTGTGATTTTGTTGCTTCACAATTCGGGAACTTCATGCTGGAAACTTGTTTTGCGCCAAGACAGTACAAGGTGTTAAACTAATCCAAGTGTATTTCAGCAGCACCCATTTAATCTATAGCGTACCTCTACTTACTTTAAAAGCAGAAAACTGACTTCCACAGGATTAATGCATTCGTGAACACTGTGCATTGTGCATGTT
Organism: Enteromius trimaculatus; assembly: GCA_032361065.1. NCBI lineage: Eukaryota > Metazoa > Chordata > Actinopteri > Cypriniformes > Cyprinidae > Enteromius > Enteromius trimaculatus. The sequence goes on along the minus strand of JAUMHP010000078.1, from coordinate 9,294,049 downwards.
TATACCATACTGTGTTTGATATTTCCTTGGGATCAACTCACCAAGTCAAATTCCTAGTAAATCTTTAAAACGTACTCTTTCTCTGATTCTAATCATGTTAACAAAATCTCCTAACAAGTGCTTTGATTGGCATTAGCTGCTTACGACTTCCTCTCACAAATCCCTCCTTTGGCTCCATCTCTTGTGTGTGGACTTTCAGGTTCACTCTCTGTCTGCTCTGAACATCTGCTCGCTGTTGAACTACTGCTGGATTTGCCCATCTAGCTCCAAGAGCGCTAGTTAATTAGTGGATGGAGATTAGGCGGGATAATAGACAGGGAAAATCTCCTGATTATCTCGCAGAATCCTGGGAAAGAGTTGCATTATAGCGGAGATGCCATCACCTTCTTATTTGTGTCTGGTTTAATTACTGCGGATGGGTCACATTGAGAAGTGGCTCTGATAGACATGGGATATGATCAACACAGCTGAGGATCATTTTCCAGTGGCTAAATAAAGAACATCCCATAAAGGAGAGAGCTTTGCAGAGCTTTTTTTTTTTTTTTTTTTTAAAAAAGCTGAAGATTTGGTTATAATTGTCAGTCCATGCTTGGTTTATTAAAACAGATCTCCTTACATTTGAAGTGAGTATTACATAATAAATGAAGAGCAAATTTGTAGGATGTGATTGGATTGCACATGGCCACAGCTAAAAATGGTTTCGCTGTCCGCGTTCCCGAAAACATAAAGGTCAGTTTCCCACACTCACATGCAGCTTAGCCCCATAAATATGGCTAATGCATAATCATTATTATGCGTTTTCAGGAAAGAGGCCCAAAAAAAGAATGGGTCGAGGATTGGAGCAGATTCAAGATTCTAACAGACCAAATTCAGCCAAAAAGCATTGCAAACTATTGAGAAATGCATCTATTAATTTCTTAGATTTTTGGGGGGATGAACCAAAATTGGTATGATGACAAGTAGCTCCTAAGTTCCCGGAGGTAACAGTAAAATTACTGTAAAACTCTAAAAACAATGAATAAAATTCTGTGTAAATAAAAAAAAGACTTTTGCAAATTTCTATTCTTTGTATTAATCTAATTTGTTAGCAGTGTTTCACTATGCAGTCTGATGTTATAATTCTCTTCTCTTTACCCCCTTGTGCGCAGTTCATTATAAATGGCCGTGAGGGAAGCGTCTTTTATTATTTACAGTATTTACTTCAGGGGAAGTCATAGCTTGTGTCGTATTTATCTTGCTGAAAAATGGGCTGAGGAACGCACTTCACCCACTTTGAACACAAGGAAACAAGCATGCTTCTGATTCAGCTCATGATGGGTAGAATTCAGATAAGTGGATAAGATGTGTCTCAAGGAACCGGCTTGCTCGCAGAGATTTGATTTACATACATTACCATTCATTATTTATATAAATGTAGTATATATATATATATATATATATATATATCTTTGCTCTAAATAAATAAATACAGTATATATATCCAGCAAGGACACAGTAAATAGTTAAAATAGAAAAATTAATTCGCTACAAAAAAGCACACAAAAAAAACAAAAATGTCTACATTAAATAAATGTTTTTTGTTTTTTTTTTCAATTTCAATGAATAATGAAAAAAAGTGTAAACTAAAATATTAAGCAGCTGCTTTCAATATGATAACAATCTGACTTCTCTTAAAAAGAGAATCGGGGGAAAAAAAAAGGTATTAAGTGACACTGAAGACTAAAGAAATGATGCTGAAAATTCTGCTTTGCATCACATGAAATAATTACATTTTAAAATACAAAATCGGTTGTTAAAAATGATGATACTATTCTGATAAACTACTGTTTTACTGATTTTTTGAACTTTTGTTAACAGAGAAAAACTTATTTCAAAAGTATAAACAATCCTACTAAACTTTTTAAGATTTGTAAAAGGTTTTTTTATGACCTCATTAACAATTCTTCCTTGTTTTAAGTAAAAAAATATTTTAAAAGTCTTATTCTAAAACAAATAAAAAATATATATAAATAAAAATAATGTATTAGATGCTATTATATCTATTTATTATATTTTATTTGTAAATACATTACATGATCTCTTAAAAAGGTAACTTAAAGGTACCTAAAAGGTAAATATTACATATATATATATATATATATATATATATATATTAAATATCTTGTTGTAAAGATGCAGTACATACATACAAGGGAGTTGTCCCATCTGGTATGGAGCAAATAACGGTGGGGGGAGCGTGGGATTTTACGAGAACCAGTGATCCACGTTATGACTGAATGCGTGTGTGTGTGTGTGTGTAACCCAAGCTGGGCACCAGAACAGGCAGGTCTAGCATTACACAGCCTCCAGGCAGCTACATTTGCACCAGGTCTTGTCCGACAATACACAGACTGCAGCCAAACTCTCACACACACTGACATCATCCAGCGGGGCTTCTGCTGTATGTTACTCACACCCACCGAGCACAGGTAGCCACTTCTGAGTCAAATTTCTGCGGTATAAAGTATGTAGAGCGCACAGTATGCAGTTATTTTATTTAAACCTTCTATTCCCAGTGAATGCAGTTTAATCTCGATTTTTCCAAAAATTCAAGGAAGGAAATAGTGAAGAGGAAAGCGATCAAGAGAGGTCAGCTTTGACCTTTGGATGTCAGGGGTCATGACCCCACAGAAGGCCTGGAATAATAATCAGTGTGACGGCAAACAGATGTCATTCATTTTCTTCCTGGTAAAATTTGTAAACTTGTGTTTCCACAAACTCCCTCTTTCTCTGAATAGCGCTGATGCTATAATACATCAATGACAGCTCAAACCGGACTAAGAAGGCTGATTTTTGTTGTGGAACTCCCTTCTCTCCTTCTTTCCCATCATGCCTGCAGGCTCTTTAAGGTGATAGATGGTGCTCTGTGTCTCGTGCCAACAGCACAGCCATGGCAGACCCCTGGGGAGGCTGAACTGCCATCAATAATACAGAGACCAGGACAGACTCTCAGTCTAGACCAAGAGGTAGGTTTGGACACTGTTTAGGTGTAGTCTGATTATGACATTATTATTAAGGACTGGCAAAATACCGGATACAAATCTGGGTCAAATCTGTAGGCCCTTTTTTTTAAAATTTACATAAAAATGGCAGGGACTACTAAGGATTCGGATCCCCATGCAAGGGACCGCATTTTATTTAATTTAATTTTTTTGTAATTATTAAGCTTAAATATTTTTAATTAATATTTAGTCTTAAAAATGTACAAGTAAGTTGACATTTTACATTAAATTTAAATGTATTATGGAAACAAAATATTCAGTATATTAATTTATATTTGTATATATTTGAATATATAATATTAAAAGTTGAACAAAAAACAGAAATAGTGTCCTAAAGTGATGTATTTTGTTTTTATCTGATACAGTTGTTAATACATTTGGGAAATATGGTAACATAAGATGGGAAAATGAGGTAAGAAATTAAAGCTTAGATCCGGTCATATAGCATATAATCTAACTGACTATGCCTCCAACTGATACATTTTATCCAAGTCCATTTACAGAATTACTCAGAATACCAGAGTATTGTTCTTTATATGACAGGTTACTATCACCATGAACCATTTTTGGCAGTTTAGTGTCCACAAACGGGCTTGTCCTACTACATTATATCTGTTTTTCATTTTGAAAAGGGCAATGACGAAATGCATATCCATGCTGATGTTAGCGATGAGACTATCACACTGTTACTGTGGTATGACAGCATTGTCTCGCTGTGGAGTCTGAGGCGAGTGACAGGAAGACTGGCCTCAGCACCTAGCCATTGGTTCATTTCTATTTCAGGTTCAATCTTTTATTTAGTCACAACATCCCAGTGTCATGAAATATTCATGGCAGCATGTTTCTCGTCTAATACCGCTCATGTCCTGTAACGCCCTGCCATCTTTAAATATTTCTCAGAACAAATGCACTCTAGCCTCGCTCCGCCTCCGCTGCTCACCTCCGCTGGACCTGCGCGGGAACGGTCATCTCCTGCATTAATGGGCCAACCAGGATGCAGATATGAGCGCGGATTGTATTAAAAATGTATTAATATCACAGAATAATAGATTTGTGGATTTCTGTTTTTAGCAGTGTTGGGGAAGCTACTTTAGTCAAACCAAGATACAGTATATTATTAGTTGTTCAGCATCAGCATAAAATGGTTACAAGGCAACAATATACAGTAATATGACATTAGAACAACTGGTTCTGTAGTGCATTTACAGCTCAGAAGAAGTTGAATCCCATGTAACCCATTTCCTAAAACACGTCATGGAGATTCTAACATGAAAACTGCAAGGTGGTAAAAAAAAAAAAAAAAACAGGACGTCATATAGCAAGCCTTGAACATTGACTATGAATGGTGACAATATAGGCCAGTCTTGCTGTGGTCTACACCTCATTAATTTCAGCAGGGGCCAATCTGACAGGCTTCGGGGCCCGCTCTGCCTTTGCTGGGATTTCTACAGGAGTCACAATTTTTAGCCGCACCACTCCCCACAGCCCTGCTACAGTCTCCACGGCTGACAGTGATAAATAGAGCTGTTAGGACTCAATGTGACACACCGGACAGTTAAAGACTGTTACTGTATTTACATGCAACCTTATATTATGTTACTTTCGGCCAAACCACTGAACAATGAAGCATAGTGGGAAGTCTGCAAACACGGCTAAGCACATGTGCTCTTTAAGTGGATTTAATGGAGTTTCCTTCTCATGCGTAAATATGAAGCATTAAATATGAAACTGAACAGCGAGAATGTCCCAGATAAGGGTATTTTTTATATGGCTTGTTGAACTAGACTAAATATTTATTATTATTATTATTGTATTTTATTGTACTTTAAGTTATTTATGGTTATTAATGAATAATAATTTATATATATATATATATACACACACAGTATATCTATGTATATATATATTATCAGGATATTAAGATACATTTCACAAGTGCAAAACTTTTAGATTTATTATATATAATATTTGATTACAAGACCTTTTTTTAATTTTATTACAGTCAAATAGAAAAGAAAACAACTCAACATTATTAATAATAAAACCTAAAAATATTTAACAATAAGAATACTAATAATTATCATCATCACTAGTAGTGGTATTAGTGGTGGTGGTTCTAAAATACTTCAAAATTTCATATAAAAACATAAAGTGATTGGAGAGGCGTTAGGAGTCTATATGGTTTGAGGTATAATGTGCACTTTTTTGTTCAGTACAGTATTTCAATGTGTGAAATAAGGTACCCTTTTTCTAAATGTATTTCTGGTTACCTGGCAATAGCTAATGAGACTGAATTTTATTTGGTTTTTTTTAATATGAGAGATTTCCCTCTTTCCGCTTTTCCAGTTCCCACTCGCACTGAACGACCTTGAAAATCTGCAAACTCGACAGGAGCTTTAAGGATTTTTAAAGGGCTGATTTCATCACAGACGTGTCGACTAATGACAGGATCACAGCTTTTAAAAAAAGACAAGAGGCGTGGGGGTGGAGGGGGAGCCATTTCAAAAAACAAACCACTCAGACGCTTTCCTTTGAAACACGATACCGGTGTCCTCTACAAATTGTGGGTCAAACCCAAAAACTGGAGAGATAAAACGGGTTAAAATGATGTAATGGCAAAGCTGTTCATCAGCGTTCACACACACAGGCTCGGCGAGCCGGCGTCACCCACGCCGGTTTTCGTGCCAGCTGACGCGACGGGGGAGCCTTTCTCGCCGAGAACTGGGAAGGAGACAGGAGAGCGAACGGACGGGTGGCAGAGGACGTGTTGCGGCCCCCGTCGTGTTTGTCAAACAAATTAAACGTGTTGGAGATTCTTCACCTGCCTTGCGCACCGCTGCTGCATATGGCCCACCCGTTCAAAATAAGGAAATATGCATACATTAGCATACCTAATAACCAAGCCTCTCCATTTAATATGCAAATGCGCTGAAATATTACTGAACGCCGTCTGTTCTAAATGAATAAATTTGAATTGCAATTAGAATAATCCTTTATAATTAATGAAAACTGTCAATTTTGGTTCAGGAGTAATTTGATTAACAGGATGATGGGATGATGGTTGGGGCCAGTGTTTGGGGGGGTGAGGCAGACGGGGGGGAACGACGGCACCGTGACTGTTCATAGGCGACAGGGAGGACCCCTTCATTATTGATTACACTGTCTGATGAACCCTAGGAGAACGGCCTAGGCTACGAACGCCGGCTAATTTCATAGGCTAGCCACTGAGGTGATGTTTGAGTTAATCAGGGCAAAGCCGACCCCTCCACAACCCCCCTCTTTCGCCCCGTCCTCTGCAGGAATTTGGAGGGAGTCATTAAAAAACCATAAAGAAAGCAGAAAAAGCAAAGCGCCACCCTTATAGTAGGTGACCTCATTCCTGACTGCCAAAGTCAGCAACGTCATCACTGAAACGCATACATCATTATTGTGTTTTTAGTATTTTTATGAGCTGTCTACGTCATTTTAGCGCACAGGTTTTGGGTCACACTTTATATTAAGTGGCTTTAACTACTATGTACTTACATCGGAAATTAGTGCGGTGTACTTATTCTGCTGTACAATAGTCTGCTGCTATTGAGGTAGGGTACTGGTATGGTTAGGAACAGGTTTGCTAGTATGAGTAGGTTTAAGGGTGGGTTAAGGAGTAAGGGATGAATCAACAGTAAATGCAATTACAGAAATTAATTACATATAGGTATTTTAAAACTTTTAAGTATAAATAACAATAAGTACAATAAGTGCACTGGACCAAATTATTCATTTAAATGTAAGTACATAGTAATTTAGGCCACCTAATATAAAGTGGGACCAAGTTTTTATTACATTTGCATGCTCATGATTGTGGATGTTTAGCGAAATCAAAGCCAGGGGTTTTCTCATTGAAAAAGCTGGGAGAAAAAGTGGTGAATTGAATCTGACCCAACATATTCGGCTAAATGACGGCTGCATTATAGCTCGAAATGAAATGCATGATCATTTACGGCAACCCATCAGTCATAAAGAAGCTACAAAGACCAAATTCCCAAACCCAAAAATCCAGAAACACATCCTAAGAGCTTCAAATGTTAAGACACAAATGTGTTCCTACCTGTTTGTGCAAATTGCAGTGAAGACCCACGGGACATGAAAGAGAGGAAGAGAAACAAGGAAATGTTGATTAGTTAATTATACAGTTAATTTTAAGCCATGTGTTTTGAAAGCCAATATCTGAATAACATTTGTAAAGATCTCCAAAGGTGTAAAGTAACACAGATGGAGACGGCTTACAGTTACAACACATTAAAGAGGCTGTCACAACATGAAATGCATTACGAAAGCAAAGCTGGAGGGGCTTTTCAGTTTTCTTTCTAAATAAATCTCACCAGCATTATAAAAACAGAAACAGTTTTTTTTTTTTTTTTTTGTAAGGGGGGTGTTAGGGTGGAAACACATGTTTGGTGAGATCATCTGTTTGGGAAATGGAAGAGCACACACCAGGAAATGTTCAAATCACTACTGCTCAGCTCTTTAGGCACAGCAACTGGATGAAAATGATGAATAATATCTAAGGAAGTACAACAGAGCGAACTAGATATACCAAAATGTGTACCAATAGCTTCTGTTTTAAAACACTTACACAAGACCTCACAAAATTATTAAAAGAAAGTTGAGATTAACATTTCTGTCAGCATTGATATGACATATCTCAGGATTATATGATATGCATCTTTATCTTGGGAAATGGGCCAAACAACATAACGGCATTGCAGAGGCGTCTAATATATTGTTGTCTAATAAAACACTCTTTAAAAAAAAAAATGTCCTCCGCAAAGCATTGTCCTGATGGAGTGTGGTGTTAACAAATGTGCTTTACAGGGTGCGGTGTAAATACTAAACGTTTAGGTGGGATTTGGTTTAATAAAAAACAAACATTTAGATGGGTTGCGGTGTAAAAAATACACTTTTTTTTGTTTGCTAAGATGCGGTATGAAAAAACTTCTTATAAGGGTGTTGCGTAAATACAAAACGTTTTGGTGGGTGTGGTGTAAAACCAACAAACAAACAAAAACCTTTTTACAGGGTGTGGCATAAATACTAAATATTTTGCTGGGATGTGGTGAAAAACACAAAACTTTTTACAGGGTGTGGTGTAAATACTGAATGTTTTGGTGGGTGTGGCGTAAAATAAACAGACAAAAAAAAACTTTTTTACGGGGTGTGGCGTAAATACTAAATATTTTGCTCTGGTGTGGTTAAAACACACAAAAACCTTTTTTTTGGATGTGACGTAAATACTGAATGTTGAAACGAAGCAAAAATCTTAAAAAAAAAAAAAAAAACAACATTAAAAAATATTTTCCAGTGTTCGGTGTAAATTAAAGGCTTTTTATA
>JAUMHP010000078.1:9256037-9266068 GCA_032361065.1 Enteromius trimaculatus | reverse complement strand
TATATATATATATAATTCTATTGACATTTTTTAATAATAAATTAATGCAAGTACATTTATTTATTTATTACTATGTATAACATATTTATAATTTAATACATGTGGTTTTAAGCTATATTAACATTAATAATATATTTACATTTTGTTTACATTTTAATAACAAAATTAATTAATATGTAATAATAATACATGTTAAAATTCTATTGACATTTAATTATAAATTTAAGTATTTGTTACCAATTATATCAATTATAAAATATTATTAATTTAATACATGTTTTTTACACCATATTAATAATATATTTACATCTCAATACACATTTATTTTGTAATCAATATGTAATAATACATATATAATTCTATTGACATTTTTAATAATACATTGATGTATGTTTATTTATTTTGTACTAATTGTAAAATCTTCATAATTTAATAAATGTGTTTGTGAAGCTATATTGATAATTTATCTAAGTTAAATTACTTAACAAAGTCCCTTAAGTGATATTTCTAAAAGAAATTACTCAATCTTGCAAATTACACAACACACACAAATTTCAGAGGAATTCAGACCCTGAAATATAGTCTCATGATACAGTATTTCAGGAGGTTTGTTCTACCCCTTGGTACCAGATTTGGCCCACATGTGGACATAATGAGGCAGGTAATTGGCAGAGCAGTAAAGAGTAACAGAGAGGTGCATTTTGAGCCAGGAACACACGAGCCGTTTTGGTTCAGCAGTCCTTTAAAAAGCTGCAGCAGCACTGGAACGTAATGCGCTGCAGAGCGAGCTTTAACATCTCTCCCTGGGCGAAACAGTTAAAGCAGCATGTGCTTTTAATTAAACGTATAATTCAACAAATACAAAACAGTTATAATCTATTACCCATACAGTCTATACAGGGAGGAAGTGTGTACTCTGAGAGGGGGCGCAAAAGAATGAAACTGAGGTGACGAGTTCAAGAAAGTTCATGACAATGTTAAAGGAATATTCCAGACAATCTATGAGGTTCCTTCATTCAATCTCCCTCACTGACAAAGAAAAAAACAAATGTTTGCATACTAGAGTGCGGTAATAAATGATACGTAAAATGCATTTAAGCAATCACAACCTCTCAAAATAATCTGTTGCATGAAATAATAGATTTTTGTGGCAGAGCAATTGGAATGATATTGACATTACAACTAAACAAGACAGAAAAGGATAAATATCTTAACAACTGGAACTAAAACAGCTCTGGGAATTCAGGAGGTTGATGTTTCTTTGGTGATCCTGCCATATTACGACGTGTAGTGGCATACTCATATGGCAGACTCATAAACTCAGCAGAGGTTCCCACATAAATTATTTCCCCCCTAAATACTCTATTTGTGTGTCTACCCTCCATGTGCTGTGTGGAGCGAGGTTTGAATCTGGTCATTCTGGGTCAAATCAAGACCAAACCATGTGTCGTCTGTGTTTTTTTCCTCACTTGCTACGCTCGCACTTCAAGATACGAAGAGCACACAAACGTTGAGGTTTCCCATGCATGCTACAAAGAATGCAAAGTGAAGGTCAATGTGGTTGATTCGAGGGGGAAATGCTGTCCCTCCTGCCTTGCACACAGCACAGGTTTTCCTACTATTGTCATCAGCAAGATTGATAACGGCACTCATTACAGCCAAGTGATTGTCAGCTTTTCCGGGACAAATTATAAAAAGAAACAAAAGAAATCCACACGCCCTGTCATTGTAATTGAGCTCTGGAGGGTCGTTCCCTTTTGCTTGTGTCTTTCGCTCCAGAGCGGGGGATGCTGGCATGACGCGGAAAAACATGCTAAAAACACATTACATTCTCCACGATTTTGAGCGCATCGAGAAGAATACTCTTCTTTGTATGTTGGGGGTAATTGCATTACAAGTAACACAAATAGTTGTAATCAGATTACTTTTTTAAGTAACTAATAAAGTGATGCATGTAAAGTAATGCTTTGCTTTCCTGTTTATTCACTGACACCTCTCCTGACCTTGTGTTGAGAGAAATAACACTTTATTTTGGTGTAACTTTGCAACTACACATCAACCTCAGCAGCAGTCATTATAACATAGTCAGTATTAGCAGACTGTACAACATACAACATACTGACTATCAGAAACTTTGCAAGTACTGTATATATCAACTTATTCTACGATCCCTAAACCTACCCTACCAGTCTAGTTAGTAGAAATAGTTGCAAATGAATGAGAATTAGTTATAATTTTACTTTTAGCAGTTGGCAGATACAGCTGGCAAACAAAAACTGTAAAAGTACAGTAAAATCTCTTAATTAAAATAAATTACTTTAATTTTACAGTTTTGTTTTGTTTTATGGGTTGTTGTTTTTTTGGGGGGCCTGCTGTAGCTTCCAGTCATTTGATGTTAACTCTTTTTTTTTTTTTTTTTAATAACTCTCCGCAACACTGCAGCTGGATTTATTTCATTTATAATAGTTCAAGTAAAGAGACACTGTTATCAGTTTAGGGGTTCCCACACACTGATCCCCAAAAATAAAAAACAACATATACACTGTTCAAAAACTCTTGGGTAGTCTTTTGTTTTGGGTAAAAATACTAACAAAAATAAATTGCAAATTTTACCAATGTCGGACAAAAACCACTCCATGTTATTTCTTCGATTTGGCCCCTGCTATCACCCTTCCCACATGCTCTCTGTCAAAAAAAGGCATATGGCAGCCAGCCCAATAGGGCAGAGTCTGATGGCGTCCCAGTGTTGTACAATCACATAAGGGCCTGGCATGATGGATTAAGCTGTGGGGAAACAGAGAGGTCTGCTGTACATCATCCACCTACAGCCAGAATGCAAAACCACAGGCCCCCTACTGACAGCTTCATTATTTACTGGAGGTGTTGGCCATGGGAACGCTACGAGCCATTCATGCTCTTCACATGCTATTTGAAACAGTATCCTGAATTACTGTTTGAGGTCTTCAGAATGGAGGAAATCCAGGTATGGGATTAATTATGTGCTTGACTTTATCAATTCATCTATCTTGATAAAAACTAGGAGCAAAATCCTTTTTGCTGAGGAATGGCAAAAGAGGAATTTTGAAGAATGTTCTTGTCATTCGTTTCCATGCAATACAGTAACCACGGCCTCTATTAAACACGCTGATTATCAATTTGTATGCTCATGCATTATATTCCAAATCAAGCTGTTATTCTTACATCATATTGGTAAGATTGAATATTATTAAATATTATTAAAGAATATTAATGAAAAATGATTTCAAAACTTTTATAACATACTCAGTTAAAGTTTAAATTAGATTTTAAATTAAATTTAATTTGACTCAAAAATGTCTTGAAAAAGTGAAAAATTAACGTGAATGAATGAATTACAAGGTTTTCTGTTTTTCATCCTTATGATTTTTGAACTTTACCAAAAAGAAAAACATATAATTTTAAACACTTTTATATAATGTAAATATTACATTATTTTAAATTATTTTTAATATTTTTAATTAAATTATTATGTAAAGTAACAGAGGTGCATTCAAGTCATTGTATGTATGAACCGATAATATATTATATTATTTATATATTACATTATATTGCATTGCATAACATAATAATTTAAATGAATAATTCTGGGCAAAAAAAAAAAAACTTTTTTATATAATAATATTAATAATAATTATTTTATTGACCAACATAGCAACTTAAATTTTAGGTTTCTCACAAGACTTTTTAATTTAAAATTCCACTTTAAAGATGTTTTGAATGTAATTTGGCAGCCCCTACTTCCTCAATAATTTTCTTATGCTGTACATAAAAAACATAAAAATGAAATCTGAAATATGTTAATTCTTCACTGTTCATTCAAAGAAAGTAAATACGATGCTGTAACAACTCTGGTTTGACATTGAATCATAAAAAAATGTCACACTAATGATCACCAGGGTAAATGCAGATGTCCAGGTAACATCATTCCCATGAGCTCTTTAACTGCACTCCGAAGCGCTGACTCCCTTCTGTTTATTTCTGTCTGTCTATTTCTGGCTGCTTATAACACAAACTACACTACAAAAACACAACCCTTACCCCCCAAACGAAAAAAAACCCTAAAAAACAGGGGAGGGTTCAGAACCCCGAACTCCCCAGGGGAACACATTCCTCTCCATTAGCTGATCCGAGCCCACTTCCTGTGGGAGTAGGGCGGCCGCCATCGCTCCCGGAGCCAGGGCCCTCCAGAACAGGAAGTAATCCAGCAAGTAGAGGAATTCATCATTCAAAGCCCCTCCACACATCTGACGGTGACATGTCCACGATTTCAAATGCACACACACACACACTCCGCTCCTTATCTTAGCATGGGTCTGACCTCTGCACCTCTGACTGTTGATAAGGGCTCACAGAGAGGATGTAAATGAGAGAGCCAGAAACATAATTAGATTCTCTCTCTCTCTCTGCACTGTAATCAGCACCTGTAAGAAAGTACATGTAATGCTGTTTGTCACAGGAAGAGGTAAGGGAACGGACTTCCTGTTAGTGCCAGCTCTGGTGGGTGACCCAAGCCCTTTTTCCATTGTCACAACACAAAGATGTACATGACATATGGAACTACTTGCACCACCCAGAACAAAATTACATGTATTTTTTTGGACCACAACATTCAGAGCCAGGGTATTTTTGTGATAACACATTTTGTTGTCGTCTTTGAAAAATACCTCAAAGCTATATTTTTACATTTACTGGAAACATTGTTATTTTATAACCCAGTAATTACTTTTATGTTACAGCTGATAACAGATAAAGGACCAATATTAAAATGCTACTCTATTGTACATAAAAAAACAAACAAACATTTTTTAACTGAAAAAAACAATAAATATTAATAATAAATTAATAATTTTAAATGCTACAAGGGAATTTAGACGTCACAGCATTATGTGAACAGCATAAAAAATAGATATTTAAATTTAAAGATTACATTTAATAGTGCTATTAAAAGGTTTAACTTGGATGAAAATGCATTGGATAAAAATGAAAATGCTAAATGAATCTTTTCCTAAACAATGATGATAAACAAACATCTCAAAGATATAAAATTAAAATCTAAATTTAAAATAAATAAATAAATAAAAACACTATACTATTATATCCAAATAAATGAAAAAATAAAACAAAATAAAAATATACTTTTGAATTTGCCATCTCAATATTATAATGTATTTGGTATGAAAAAAAAAATTATATTTTATTATGAGATTACTTTAAGTGAGTATTACATAAAAAATAAGGAGAGGCTTTATTGTCTTAAATATATTTATTTATATATAAATTTAAATCTGTGTTATCAGTTAATAAGAAAGTGTTTTTTTAAGCAATGCTTTTTTTGAGTCATTTTTAGACCCCCATCAAATGCCAGGTGGTACAGTATACCTTAATACTAGTACGTATTATTTACATATTATTATATTTCTCATTTTATTTTATTATTTAGTTAAATCTCAGCAAGGTACCCCTTACAGTGCCTAACATATTATATTTTGTGGTTGTTTATTTCACTCATAATAATTAAAAATGACTGCTTCCATCAATCAATTGTTTCTCTGATGCTGGTTCATTCCAAACGGATACTAATCACCTCATTTTTTTTCTTCATTCTGCATCCACACAGGGTGTTTATACAGTAAGTGTGTGCCTCTGACCCTCCTGTGTTGACAGCGTGCCTGTCCCTTACTGTTTACAAGCCGGTTCCTAAGGCCCTGGAGGTCATTTTCTTTTGTGATGTATGCGCAAAGGGGTCGAAAAGCTTCACACCCTGTCCTCTGCCATACATTTCCATGCTATTCTTGATCTATTATCACCTTAGACAAACCTTCACACTCTTTGTTTCAAGATCCACGTTTGACGCACCAGGCTTATTCTACATGGAATAACCTCACAATGACTATTATTAATAGGCCTGTTTATTACTGAACTCCACCGACAAAGCTGAAAAATACCTCGCAGCCAGACTGGATGCGATTATTTTTATACCCAAGTGCCAACGCCGAGCAAAACTTCCGGCCCTACGATCTCTGCCGCTTTCCACAGACTAAACCATCCGAGCGTTAAAGATGCTGTTAATCTTCTTTGACTTAGATTCTTAGACTGCTAAATTATAGGTCAGGAGCTTAACAAGTGAAGATGCAAAAATGGCTGTTTATGCGGTGGCGCTGATTTGCCTGCATCGCATCCAGCCGTGCTCTGACATCAAGAGATGAGGCCCTCGCTGAGGAGACTGTCTAAACAAATCAGAGGGCGCGTGAAAACAAACCAGCGTGTTGTGACTGGAGCTCGCGTGAAACGTCTCGATTCCTCCGCCTGTTTAGAAAACAAGCCTCCTTCAGCCAGAAACTGTGAGGATCTGAAATCCTCTACAAATCCCTGTCATGCCACTGGCGTGTTCCCTCTGAAAGGTTGACGGGGGTAGGTGTAGGGGGCAGATGAGCGCCAGGGGTGGATGGTGAGAAGATTGCCCTGCACCAGAACATGACCTGAATTTATGATCTAGCTCTTGTGGGCTGGAAGAACGGGACGGATCCCGAAGCCATGACATGTGCGGGAAGTAAGCCGTGACTTACATCAACAAATCAAATGGCTGTCTTTTTTGATGGCGAGTGAGTTTATGTTATGGTTTTGGGTCGCTCACTGTTGGTGAGCATTTAACCCGCAGCTCACTGCAAAGTAATCGAACCGATTAGCATCTCATTAGCGTGTGCAATTAGTGTGTGGAACTTCTGGGATATCTGTAGGGATATAATTCGGACAACTTGTATCTCGGCCAAATATTGTTACTATCCTAACAAATCATACATCAATGAAAAGCTTATTTATTCAGCTTTTAGATAAATCTCAGTTTTAAAAAATTGACTCTCATAACTGGTTTTGTGATCCAGGGTCACATATATATACTTCATTTGGGGATTTTAAAAACTAGAATTAGTTTTTAAATTTAATTAAAAATTAGAAATTAAAAATTTGAAGAAAAAAAAAAAATTATAGACAGATAGATTTGCTGTGCTTGTTTAACGAGCAGCACAATATTTTAGTGATTATGTATGGACATAGTAATGATGATCATTATCTTCATTTATTATTATTATTATTATTATTAAGAATACTAGGATAATTATAATTTATTTTTAAATTGCAACTGTAAAAATATAAATACTAATATTCATAGCCGCCTTGATTACTTCATTACATTTTGGAACATCAAACCAAAGAATGCACAAATAAAACATTAATCCAAGAAGTGGTGCATTCATTTGAAGTCATTTCTTTGTGTGAATTGTTCATTGCAGCATTTACTGTGAACTAACTGATTCTTATTTATTATAAAAAATAAATAAATCCCAACATGAAATCATAACATTACTGTTAATGCTGTTGACTGAGCAGTGTTATTCTTTTAGAAAAGCACTATAAAGCCATAGGATGGTGGAGATGAACGAGCGGTGTACTAAATGCTTGACGGATGGGCCCTGCCTTGTCTCCAATTGACCGTGTGACATCAGCGATGTGAGGCTCGTGTCAGTAACGTGGCGCTAATGGCAGCCTAAGCTACGGTTCCTGACTGAGCAATCTATTAGTGCCTAATCGCCACCGCCATATATCCTGAGCGATCCAGCTTTCCTATGCATCACGGTATGTGTGTGTGTGTGTGCGCAAGAACAAAATCAGCCATCCTGAAGCGGCCATCTACAAGCATTTTTTTTAAACCCCACCCTGGCTCCGGAATAGATTTAAACGTGATTTAATTCCATCTAAATGTGCCAGAACTATTGATTTCGATTAAAGGATGAAAACACGGCTATTAAAAAGAACGGCTCCTCATGTGATTTCTGTTGTAAAAACGGTCGACCAAGCTCTCATTTGCCAATTAAGAATAAAAACGTCAGGGCTATAACTCATTATATCAGAGCCACTAAGAAATGAAATAATATTAGAAGCACCCCCGAACACCAGAATGCTTTGACCATGCACAAAGCAGTCAAAAAATATCCCTTTTTACTTAAACCGCTCATTTATTCATACTCGCTTTCAGTATTGAGATGAAACCTTCAGCTATAAACACAGCGTTCCTGACACAAGCCCTCAGGAAAGATGGATGACTCCGCTTCCTCAAATTATCTCGTAGCGCTCTGACATTTGTCAACAGAGGAAATGTAGCTATTTCCTCAAACAGGCCGAGATACATGTGTGTCATCATGTGGCCCTTTGAACTTCTTTATTGTTTGGATGGGATCCTTATCCTCCACTCATAAGCAGTTCTTCTGGATTAGAGACGCCCAGAGAGACTCGAGCGCAGGAAGCTAATGAGCGAGTCTGAGATCCACCACAGGATCCTAACGCAGCGACTGGATGAGAGGCTAAAAGCTCCGGGTCTAACCTTCCTAACGGTCACTCGATAAATTCCGACTAAACAATTCTTTCCATGTCTGCTAATCGATACGGACCACAGTGCCACCATGGCACAGAGCGAGTGTTTTGTTTTTATCGCTATTTATTTTTCACTTTCATTACATTTTCCATCTCACCTTTCTTTAAGGAGAAACAGGAGGAGGGGGTACACCCCAAGCGGCGAGCAATTATTGAAATGGGACCCAGGTGGCCTGCCATCGGTCTTGCCACTTGAGCAAGGCGGCAATGCCTTGACGGCTAATCGTTTAGCGCTCTCATGAAAGCAACGTTGTGACCCTTGACCCCCCGGATAAGCTTCCTGCCTGACAGCTGACATGGGGAGTGCTTTACTTGACTGAATTAGAAATCTGCAGCGTTTCTCTTTTTTTGATTTCTCTGCGTTTCTTATTCCGCCCCGAGGAGATGGAGGGGTGGACATGTCTATTTTTTTTTTTTCAAGTATGAATGTGAGGCGAAAAGAGCGTGACTTCCTTTGGCACTTAATCTCAATCGATGAAGAATATTTGATGTTGAAGTCGTGCGAGGTGTTTCGAGCTAGACGTCCCAAGAGGCGACGCCGTCCCCTGAGCTAATATGCTGTTTTGATCTTAAACTCTTGTTTTTCTCTGAAGTCAACAAAGGAATGGCACCACAACAAGCTCAAACAATGTCATCATGCAACAGAAATAACAGACAATAACAATGATAACGGTCTTTGGACAAACAAAGCTAAGTCTTAAAAATTGGTTTAAGGGACGTATAATCTTTAATCTTCCATGTCAATTTGCATAAGCTTCTTTGTGGCTTCATCAAGTATCTGTGCAAATAATTCCTGAATATGAATGGAATGTTTCACTACAGCTGCTATCAAGGTCAAGCAAAACAACTGATATGGGATAGGTGAATGAAAACACACTTCACACACTACACTGATTACTCAGAAATATAGCTCACATTATGGACTGAAAAGCTATGATTAGATAAAGAAATGATGAACATCCTATAAACTATTACACATTAAAATAACATTCATTTAGTGTAGAAATTTTAGTATAGAGACCAATTCTCACTATTCAATAGTTGCATATTAGCATGCCTCATTATAGTAAGTATAAAGCACATATTCTGCATGATCATATTCTACATTTCTAACCCTACCCAATATCTATGGCAAATACTTATAATTAATGGCTTGTTAATAGTGCGAACTGGACTTTAAAACAAACTGTGACTTTTTAGACACAGAGACTGCAGTTTATATATTTTTAGGCAATGTATAATAATATATTAATGTTATTAGTAAATTTTGATAATATTTAATAAAAACAATAATAGAAAATAAGTATTAAAAATGTTATATTTTATAAAATTTACTAATTATATATAAATACATAATACATAAAAACATTTACATATACTTATTTATAAAAAAAAAAGATATTTTTTGTTTAGACAAATTAATCAACTAATTAGTTTATTTATTTTTAGCCAATGCAAGATTACATTTAAATATTAATAGTATATTTGGATATAACATATTTATAAATAAAAAAATATAAATAAATAATAATAATAATTATGTATATATATATATATATATATAT
>JAUMHP010000078.1:9235879-9255937 GCA_032361065.1 Enteromius trimaculatus | reverse complement strand
ATTTTCATATAACATATTTATAAATAAAAAATAATAATAATTATATATGTATTTAGTAATAAATCAGACCTGTTTTAAATTGATTCATTAAAATGAGCAATCTAAACTTATTTGCAAAAATGAATGCCATTAAACACCCTATTAGCTACTGAACTTTAAGGTCCAATAAAGAGCACATTCAAATCAACTCAAACTCCACAGTGTTCATCAACTTCACATGACCGATCACGTCTCAAATATATTGTGAAATACGGCCCAGCCTGGTTGCACGCCCTCTGTCTCTGTGGCTCAAGTGCACTCATGATTTACGCCCATCGTCTCAGGCCATGTTTGTTGTTGTACAGCCGTCTTGCGTGTTGCCCGGGACAACCAAGACGATGAATAAGGCCATCGATCAGGGCAGCTGGTGCAGAGGGAGCAGAGGCGACAACAATGCTGTGCTCGGCGGGACACTGGTCTACTCTTCCTGGAGCGCTTTGCAGGGGAAGTCGTCTGTCGAACACCCTCCAAGCCCGATCGCCGGACAGACCTGTCGAACAGGAAAAGCCCACTGCTCCACACAAAGGGTCCGACGGCATGGCCTGAAACATGACATCATCTTCTATCACGGACCCTGATGAAGATGCTGAAATGAGATGCTAACGGCGTTCTCTCAGATTTGTTTACAGACACTGACAGTCAGACGGTGGCGGGGTGGCGAGGGTGTGGGGTGAATGCATTAAGAGTTGGCCCGAACAGCAGGAGTGGCAGCTGTGGCAGACTCCAGGCATTCTTCCTTTCATTGTGACTCAGTTGTAGGAGGGAAGCGCCCGAGGACATGAAGCTGTGCGGCTCGCATGGCACCGAAAGAGGAGGGCACCTTGTGTTAGCATCCTGCCAATACGGACTCCTGAAATATATCCCAAGCTTTTTAGTTTGGAGTGGTTGCGGCTACCCCGGAAAAACAATAGCACATCAACACAAGAGGAAAATGAAAGAGTGTTAAAAGAGAGAGGTCAGATCGACTTGCCACCAGTCTGCTCTGGTTTTAGGGCCTTGTCACCACAGGGCCTGGCATGTAATTGGTGGAAAGATGTTTTATTTTTTTATTTTTTGTCACGTGGTGTGGCGTATCTTCACAGAAAGTGCCTGCGAGGATGTGAGGTCTGATTCTTTGTGACATGTTCACCTCACAGATGAAAAGGTGTTCCTCTTGACTACAGTAATGTGTTGTATTTCCAAGAAAGATAATATTTGGTGTGAATTTTTGGAATTTGAATTAGTTTGATTTAGAAATTTCAGAGGCAAAGAAAATGACTCCATTGTGGTAAATGGTTATTACAACCAGGTATGTATCTGATATATCGGTACCATATCGGTTATTGGCCGATATGATTTTAAGACTTAGAACTGAAACCAGATTAGAATTAGGATTGGTATGTAATTGATACTCATTAATAACTATGTATGATGATTTTAACCTATTTTTACAATTTGATCACCTTTGCTGTCACCTAAAGCCAACAATACAACACAATATTTAGCAAATCTAAATATCCAGTTTTCATAACATTATTATGTGATGCCTAAATGTACTTGTAGCACTAAAATTTACTTTTTTGTGTTTCGTTTTTAATAAAAAAAAAAAAAAATAGTGTAAATAGAATACATTTTATTATTTGAATTCTTTTAATTAATTTAATTTTTATTTAATTTTGTATTTTTATTTTATGCATTTATTTTAAATAGTATTAATTAATATATTTACTTATCATTTACCAGCCATAACATGCAAATAGCTTTTTGGGTGCATCTCTAATAATTAAAAAAAAAAAAAAAAACATGCATCAATGAATCAGACAACAGAACATTCGGAAAACGACCCAAGCAGGACTCAAACTAGTCACCAGCATCCAAGCACCACTGTTCAACACGTCAGATGATATACCACCAGACAAGACCATTCATCAAGAGAATAAGGTCAAAATATGAACATTATTGCTGACTGCTTTCAAAATGCAAGTGAGTGACAAATTAATCTGACACAATTTCAAATGTTAAAATGACTGAGAAAATGTTCTGAAACCCTCACAAAGCCACCACACACTAAGAAGATGGTTCGCTGAAGATGGTTGTCTGAGAAAGGCAGGGATCAACAGAAAGATGAGCAATCTTCCACAGAGATGACTGCGGTGTCGGCTGCCTGTTAATTACCCAGCGGTAAAGTGGTCCAGACAGGCTGACACACGGAGTCCCCCACCCTGAACCAGTGGCTCGTTCTGGAGTTCCAGGCTGGCTCGCTCCTGCCCACCCAAACACACTTTAAAGAGTTCTCTACACCCAGCGAGGCCATCAAGAGGACCAAGAAATGTATCATATTATAGGCCTTGGAGAGCTTGATAAAACAATATTACGCCTGGGTTATGCTTTTTAAGTAAGCTATGTTACAATGTGGTTGTAGCTGAGAAGAATCCAAGAAATGTTCAGCAACAGCAAAACAAGTGTATATGACAGCTCAATTGAAGCTTTTACAGTTCATGTGAAAATAGTTTTATTTCTGTTTCTTCAACTTTAGGCAAGGGATTGATTTTTATTCCAACGAACAGATGTCAACTTTGTCTATTTGTTATATAAAGACCATATTAAAACAATTAGCTTTTAGTTTTTTTACAATTGCATTTGTGTTACTTTTTAAATGGATTTTCTAATTTGATGCTTGTCAAATGTATTAATTATTACATGTTAAAATGTATGATCATCTTAACAAAGGCAAACCATCTCAATACAGTATTTTATCCATTTTTAAATATAACATATCCATTATATGAAATTTGATGTATTGTGTTTTTAATTTGTTGATTTAGTTGCGAACTGGATTTTCTATTGTGCATCATTTCCAAAAAAGAGGAAATTTGACAAAATCACAAAAAAGTGCCTATATGTGGGATCCATATAATGCTAGCTACTAAATTAGCCTTAGCCAGACAGGAAAAAAAGTCAGCCATGTTATGAAATGTTAAACATGTCATTTCCACCCTGTCATTTCCATCACAGAATGCAATTGAGTACAATACATAATTTGAGATGTGGTGGAAATGACACTGAATGGAAATGATGACTTTAAAAAACAAAGTAACACGAATTCTCCTGCGCTATACGTTTATACAGAACAAACAAAATAAAAACTGCTTAACTGGTTTATTCTCTAAACGTCCACAGGGCCAAAGTTAAAGAAACAGCCATATAGCCTACACTAAAATAATGATAATAATGATCAGAATCTACTTGTAAATGCGACAAATAATCACAAAGAAATGGCAAGAAACACATGGAATTATATGAATTTTAAAATGATAGAATTTTCTCATAAAACATACTCAAATAATCTTTACATACACATAAAAAATTTTCACAAATGTATATAGCTTTAAAATATATATTATTTATGATGCACTTTGTACTGTTTGGAAATTTGTCCTTGTCTCCATATAAGTTGGATAACATTGTATTCTGCGAGAGAAAAAGAGGGCATGTTTTATCATGCAACATCACTTTGACGGCGTGAGCTCTCTTTCCTGGCAACCCTCACCACTCGCTTCCTCCTGCAGGTAGAGCCGTAAAAAACACACAGAGACACACACACACGCACTCGTTTAGTGTTGGCGGCGCCCCGGTCTTCCAGCACCCCACCGCCTGTCTTTGATGGGCCAACCGTGTGGACGCAGCCATCCGTTAAATCTGACAAGGTTTGCGTTTTTATTCAGACCCTGCTATTAATAATGGAGTGATGCATGACCGCCACGTCCAGAGCCTTCCCCCACTTTCAGATTCTCTCAGCGCAGCCCCGGAGTGCTGACTCCCTAGCCAACATCTACACCTTGTTTACATTCTCAGTGCGACCCGTTCGCTTGAACTCACCTGCAACCTGTATTAATGACTGTTACGGGTCTGAAGTTTCCCCACCGACTGAGAACTCTGGAGGCTGGAAACTTTTTTGGGGGAGAAATTCACCAGGGGCCCGGGGTCTAGTTCCGTGAGTGACGAAGAAGCTGCAAACGGCCTGTCAATCATCGCTCCCCACCGTCCCCAGAGGGTTTTCCTCTGCAGCAACCCCCTCCTCCTTCAAAAAAAGCTAAATCGAGGAAGAAGGCGAGTAAAAAGAATTTCAGGGCTATATTGGACCTACTAGCTGGAGGCGCTGGCACTGAAGCTTCTTACATAAATACACATTCCCAGACACCTCCAGGGTGGAGAATAATAAGGCCACCTCCATGTCACCTTCCTCTTAACATAACTGCAAAAAAGCACAGGTACCTGCAAGAGGACACCAACTGGTGGAGATGAATATGCAGGGGGCTTCCGCCCGTTCTTTCATGACTTTATCATTTATCTGCAGAAAAACGGCAAACAAAACCGCGAAGACTGACAGCTAGCGCACCATCCTCCATCATGCCCTGCCTGGATGGTGACAGTCAACTCATTCCCCAAGGTCCAGCTGTCCCCAGACCCCCCAGCTGTCACCGCGAGACCAGACCAGTACCAAAAGACCACTCGTCGACCCCGAGACTACCAGAGCAAGCAAGTGGATCATACCCCTTTGGAGCCTTCCGTCAAAGTCTGCAAAGTTAAAATCTCAAGTGTCACCCAGCGCGCTTGCCTCTAAAGTGACGGAGGAGCAGGCAGTATGGAAATTAATGGCACATTGATGGAGAGCCGTCTTTAGAGCGGCCTTTTGAAGTCCCGACGGCGCGGAGAAGTCTCTGAGCGACGCTTCAAAAGCGTGATTTCAAAACAGCCCTCCTCGCGGCGGCGAAATACGGCAGCGACGTGTACACAGAGTTCTGCTAAATTACGTTAGAAAAAAAAAACAGAGCGAGGAATGTTTACCACTTACCAGCCTAATGAAATTACATGTGCACAGGCTCACACACACGCATCCTCGCGATGGGAAATTATACGCGGCCATTACGCCGGGAGGGGCGAGGGACGTGACTGAATCTGTCTATTGAGCAAAAGGGTAGTTGGGTTTCCTGGCCAACAGCGTCCATTTCATTTTAATGGCATTGCTAATGCAAACTCACCGGGTCGGGCGCTGGGTGGGTAGGTGGTGGTGATTTGGGAGCCGTGGTGGGGGGGATGGGTACACAGCGGCCCATTCATGGATACATGGACTCTCGGGTCAGGTGAAGGGAGGGGTGTTCTGGCAGTGATATTAATGACCATTAAGTGAGAGTAGCTCTTTGCATTGGCACCTAAATCCAAACCACAGTTTTATCAGCCAGTAGATGCTGTAGATGTTCCTACTTGTGCTCACAAAAACGTACTGTGGCCACAGAGAGGTGGTATCGAATGGTAATACTGTGGTATTTGGGACAATAACAAGAACGCTACTGTTCAGAAGTTTGGGGTCGGTAAGATATTTTCATGTTTTTGAAAGAAGTCTCTTATGCTCACCAGGGAGACATTTATTTGATTAAAATGCAGTAAATTAAATTGAATTACAGTTGATTTAAATCAATTTTCAATATGAAATATTATTAAAACTTTTAAAAACTTTAATAAATATAGGTTATATAGTAAAGTATAATAATATGAATAGAAGTACTACTTTCTTTTAAAACGATTTTAAAAATCACATATGCCAAGTTATGTAGTTTTTTTATATTTTTGAAAACTTTGATACCATTCAACTTAATTGCTATAACAAATGTATTATTTTATGTGGTGTATCCATCAAGGGAAACTGACATATTATTCTTTGTTTTTTTTCAATATAAAAGGCAGTTTTACAAATACTAATTCATAAATATTCATATTTTCTGGAGAAGTCACACCACGTGACATTGTACAACCTGAAGCTTTTAAAAGCCCTTTAAAACTAAATCAATAGCTGCTACAATAAAAAATGTTATAGAAAACAAATATATTCCAAATACTTTGAACACCCGTCAGTTATGGTCAGTTAGCTAGGATTTAACTGTTAACACTATAAGGTACTGCAAGGTATTTCATGCTACATGTCTATAAAACATAATAAACAAAAGTGTGTAATCTACACCTAAAAATTAGTTTTGTGGACAAAGACAAAGTTAAACCTGACATTTCACACATACCGCCCTTTCCACCCTGTCTGTTCTAGTGGGCTGGTTGCCCAGTGCATAATGGGGGGCTGGTTACGCACAGGGACACAGGGACACATCTGTGTGCAACATATCCTGGGGCAAGGCCATTTCTCCCTAACGCTACTTCAATTCCAGTCCTTATAGCTCCAAGAGGTTGGCTCAGGAGTAGTGTGTGTGTGTGCCGCCCCTTTAAACACCGCCTCAGGGCACTTGGTTAGGCCCACCGCAGAGAAACACTAGGTGCAAACGTAAAGGTACCGATTCTGGTTTGCTTATTTTAATGGCAGTTAATTCACAAACAAGCCATTCAACTACTGCTTTAGTTGGGAATTTTCAGTGTCAAGGAACAGAACAGATTACATGTTTGTCACATTATAGTTGAATTTCTAAAAATGGGTGAAAAAAATATATATATATATTGTGTGAATTATGCTTGGGTGGAAACTGGGGGCCTATCATGAATTAGCATCAAATGTAAATGTTGAGCTTTCTAATGATGGAAGGTGCAAAAAGGGATTCAAAATAGGATAAATGAATAAAACATCTTCAGTTCTTCCTCTCTCTCTTTCTCGTTTTTTTTTTTTTTTTTTTTTTTCATTTCTCTCTGACACAAAGTCAATGGCATGAATAATTCACCGCTCTCTCTCTCTCTCTCTCTGTCTCTCTCAGAGCCACGGGTGACCTTTCCCCACAGGAAGTGGAATCGAAACACAACAATGGGCCCCAAGCACAGGGGGATCCCAGCTAAGGAGACACTCAAAACACAGCAGGGAAACAGAGAGCTTGCAGATCCCATACATTATACATTAATAAATTATTCAGTTACAGTCCCTAAAATTCACATTGAATAAATACAGCCACCCACATGCTAGAGGGGGAAGACCGGCAGAGAGGCTCCGATCCAGATTGGCCCCCACATCAAACTAAGCAGAAGTCTAAATTACTGCTCTGAATTGTGGGGTAGAGTTTTTAGTCTGAATAAAATAATTTAATAATAAGTAGCTTATAGTTTTAGTAATATAGTTCTGCGATGCAAATCAAAAAGAGTGCCAAGTTTGACTTAGTAGAGGAAGTTCATATTAAATGTATTTAAATTAAATTCCATAATAACAAATATAAAAAAATGTATTATATTTTAAATTCAAATATTAATTACATTATTCCTTAATATATTAATATCTTTTAACTTATATACATTATTTATTCGTTAAAAGTACTTTTTTTCCTTCTTATGTGTCTGCCGGGACTTTTATATACTTAATATAAAATAATTTGTTCAGAAGTGCATACTATCATACTACTCATACTGCAATTTATGCAGTATATAGTATACTATGTACAGTATTTTATGCATAATATCCGTCTGACCTGTTAAGTTTGGTGAAAACAAATGTGCATTATGAAAACAGAACACTTGTTTCCCACAATGCAACGCAAAAGAGCTACACATTCCATTTCCCAATGTTACAGATGAACTGGAAGCGATATAATTTAACTGAACTGCCAATGCTTTTTATAGTAAAATTGTATGATAATGCAATATGATAATTGCATGCGACTTGTTGAATTAAGTATGCAACATTATAGATCATGTGACAGCAATGTGTTTGAATTATTAATTGTTGCATGCATAATGTAATGTTTCACAAGCTATTTTAAAATAGAATTATGTATGCAATACATGCACTTTTAATTTAGCAAATAAATTAAATAACAATAGAGACGTAAATAGAATGTAAATGAACGTCAGAGGAGCAATTGCCACCTTCAGAGAAAAAAATCGAATTCAAATCATCATTAAATGGAAAAACATGTTGACAACAAGCTGCATTTCTCTCCAGCGCTTTTTTCTTTTGCACCTGCAAACAAGTAGCAGAAAGAAGGAAGTGACATCAATGCCTTAGGAGTGGTCCATCCTGTCTGCCATTATGAGCTCAGGTCAAAATCTCATTTAGCAGGAAGCCCTGATCATCAGAGTTTCGATGTTCACACACTCACGCAAAAACACCTTACCACGGTAAACAAACCTTTCCAGTGCAACATTAGATCAGCATGCTGTCTGGAATAAAACAAATCACTGAACGTGAATTTCAATGATATGATCTCATTCGCGCTGCTTTAAAAATGGTTCTTTACAAGAATAGAAGTACAGTACACTTAAACTTACAAGATGAACTAAAGCCAGGGTTAATGAGCCACCTAAAATCTGTTCCTTTCACTCAGATGCTAATAGGAAAGCTATGGAGGCTGACTGAATGACAGCTGAATTCAGACAGCATGATTGACAGCTCTCACACACACTCAGTCCTTCATTCGAGGGACACAAGCATTTTGAGGAGACCCGCAACTGCAACCAAGTGATATCTCACCAGCAAAACTTGAAAGATAACTAAATAAAACAACAAGAGAGAGTGAAAGTGAGCTGATGTTTTAGTGAAAAGCAAGCTGAGACAGAGAGAGACTCACACGCAGACAAACGTGCACGCCGCTTTAGAGGTCAACCAGGCGCATGATAGGATTTTCGGCGGTGAACTACAAGTCGTTAACCGTATATTAACTTGGAGAGGTAGAGGGCGACACTGTTATTATCGTCTTTCCTGGCTGGGATTAAGTGGGCCACACGCAGCCTGTCACAAAGAGCTGGCACTGAGAAAGCACGAGGAACCTCACGGCGCTACACTGACAAGCAGAAGCATTCCAACAACGGATATTCGCCTCTTTCTCTCCTTTCACTCCTCGCTGATTTCTGCCACTCTTTCTCACACTAGCCACTAAAAGCCTTCTTTTGCATTTCTTCTTTCTTCAATAGGCCAATCTGGACTGGATTAACTGAACAATAGCCGTCTCAGTCTAATTTGAGACAATCGTGTGCTTGGTCATAGATAGGACTAATTAAAGCGTTAACATCACAGTAGTGTCCCGCTGGTGTGGTCCGAACTGAACTCTCCGACCACTGATCCGTAAAGAATTTGGGCACTAAAGGGGCACTAGAATGAACGGCTGAATCTGTATTTGTATTGAATTCTGTTTTTCACAGAACTAACATTCTTCATTTTTGTAGTGATTTTCAACAAGAGTCTGGGGATTTTATTGGAGGTTTGTCAGTACGACGTTTGCAAAGGAGTAACCACAGGTATAGGTCGCCGCATGAATTATTACCATGATAATGTTTGATAATCAGTCAGGGGGAATGTTTAAATATGATTCATTACTGTAGAATCGTACAAAGAGCCAACAATTCGCTAAGACACAACAAACTGCCATGAGGTTGTATTGAACAAAAATGATAAATAAAGTCAGAATTGAGAGACATGGTCCCTATTTTAAAAATAATGCTAATTTTAGTGAGCAAAAAAGTTACAATAATGAGAAATAAAAGTGCAATTACAGTTACAAGCCATGGTGAGATAAGAAGTCACAATTACAAATAAATAAATAATCCTTTTTTTGTTTTGTTATATGGTATGCCAAAACTACACACCATTAACATGCTTTCTTTTTGTGAAATGCTTTTTCTGAAAAGTGCTTTAGCTACCTTTCTTTGAATAAATGTCACACAGTTAATTCTTTTTATCAACGCTAAAGCACAATTGTGTCCAAATTTGCAGAAATCAACATCACACCACAATTGTATTTGATCAAATTTCTTGCATATCAAGTCTTTATATATATTGTACGTATAAATTTATATACAAATTAACTTCATTTTCGTTTAACTCTGAGGCAAAAAACAGGTAAAAATGTACTTCACATTTCTTACAAAAAGAATCATGATCATGCACAGCACGCTAATGTGATTTGAGATCTATTTTGCCTGCACGCCGTGAACTTTTAGCTTAGAGCTGCACTTTTTCAGCAGGCCATTAACTGTAAAATTCAAGGGCATGGTGACCCATTTCCCTCCATCAGCTCCGTGAATGTTGTTTTGGTTAGAGAACAGAGATCCAGATGTTGAGCTCTGAGTGCTGAGAGTCAGGCCAGCCAAGAGGGGCTGAGAACCGAGTCTTGGGGGTACAGGAAGTCCCACGGTATCCACGGGAACTTTCACATTCCATTCTTCGCCGGCCCCTCTGACAGCTTCTGACATCCCACAGCGTGGGCTCACCGCATCACCGCAAGAGCCCTCGCGATCTCAGACTGGATAGAGAACTACTTCCTCTGAGAGGGGAAGATGAAACATCCCAACAGCCGACGGCAGAGTGCTCAAGTAACTTCTGGCGGTGCGTTAGATAAAACACACACCCGTTCTTGTGCCCCTCCTGCGCCAGAGGATCTAACATCACAAATATAATAGGCGGCCGGTAAGTGGAGATGTTTGAAACGGCCCGACAGGAAAGGATTTCGATTGACATGCTACCGTCAAGTACACAGCTCCCTTTGAATAAAAATAAAAACTGTTTCTCCTTACGCTAATTTTAGGGACACGGCTACTTATCCAAGGTTTTTTTTGGCACCCTGCACATAAACAGAAGTGAGATGGGAGGGTCTGGAATAAAATGAGACGTGAACAATAGACGTCCAGGGCTGCAGGGGTTGGAGCGGAGGAAGGTGGGGGTGGAGGGCCTGAACTGAAAGTGATTAAACCGAGAGGAAGAAAGGAGAAAGTGAGGAGGCGTCTATTAGATGTCAGTGTGCTTTGTGTCCATGTCAATGAGACGGGATTAAAGTATTGGAAATAATCTTACAGAGCCGATGAAAGGTCAGTGCGGGAGAGGGAGAGGCCGAGAGGAACATATGGCCCGGCTGAGGAGTCACTAATGTTATACAGCACGTTCGAGACGCTAACACACACACATAAAAAAAATGCGAGAGAGTGGTCCAAATAAAACAAATAAAGAGATCCAGATAAATAAGTATGAAAGGAATCGTTTTACATGTTGGCGTAAATCGACTCGCCCAGTGGAGTTCATTACAAATTCTGTGAGCAGTTATGACTTGCATTTATGACCCCCCCCCCCGTCCGTGAGAATAAATCGAAAGAACTAACGACAAACTGCAGTTGAACGATTCGGTCAAATATATTCGTCAATAAATGACGAGGGTGGATATTGTTTGTTTACAGATGTTGTTTACAATCTGAGCCTTAGTAAATATGAAATTAGTTGTTTTAACAGCATAATAAGGGTTCATTAGTGTTTTTAACACAGATTTGGATTAGCTGTGTTCTTTGTGTATCTAATTAGAGCATCACTCTCAATGCAAAACCAGCAGAATTAGCCATAGCCAGACTAATTACTGGTGTGAAATCAAATCGGCTCGTTGAAAGAAGTGCGCGCTAATGAGCCCTTATTAACCAAGCTAAATAACTCAAAGGGAAAAGGCGGAACTTGGATTTATTTTTCTTTAGGTTACGCATTTAGGAGAAATAATAAGTCATAATCGAGACGCTGTCATTGAGCTTGTGAGAAAACGTGTAGCTGCCAAGAATACATACCAAAATTAGGTTGTTTTCTTCTTTTTTTTCACCTTTTTATTTATTTTTTTGTTCTTTCCTGCATGACCCATTTCTCTGGGCTGCAGAAACATGCGACGAGAGATCAGGAGTGACACAATCAGATCAGATCACAACAACACTTCCTCACCTTTACCAAAAAAAAAAAAAAGATTTTATATGCAAAGAAATATATGTGGGTGGATTATTAAGTGGGTAGGACTGAGGGAAAAATTGCAGCACAAATGCATCGCAATTCTGCATCAGTATTTTAAATAAATCGTAAAGAAAGAACAAATATATATATAAAATCTGCAACATCTGCTACACTAAGTTATTCCTTTATGCTAAAATGTTGTATATATGCCACATAAAGGCACATTTACACTTTCTAATGTAGAACAACGGTGTTATAAATGCATTTACATACAATTGCACAACAACACAAATAATACATATGCACAAAAACCGAGAATGATTGTGAGTCATTAAAACAAAACTGAAAGATGAGGTACCTGAAGATTCCCTGCTAGTGGGGATGTAGTCATTTTAGTTTTTGATGGCCTTGAAGTTACTAAGACCTTCTAGTACACATGGGACCAATGCACATGAGATCCTCCAGCAGGTTCATCAGCCTGTGTTCATATCGAGCCTGTGTGCTCAGTGAGGTTTAAAGGCGCATGAGCCACAGCTGGCTCCCAAGAGTTCTGACCCGTTCTGGTCAAATGAAGCATAAACTGTGTCGGCTACCCACAAACACGTGAGCCAGGTATGAAGGGGGGCGGCAGATCAGTTGTGTCCGAGCGCGGTCGGCTGAGCAGCTCCAGTCACACCTGAGTCCATTCTGCAGGAACGGGTCAGTGGCTGAAAGCGAACAGCCGCCACTGTCCAACTCCTTACTGACTGCTGTCTAAAACTGAAGTAAACACGCAGAGCAGAACCGGGAGAGCCTATATAGTGGGAAAGCTCTTTTTTTCTTCTCAGCAGGGTTTAATTTTCACAAATGAGCCTGAACGGTCTTTTGACATACGTCACAAATCAACCTAGTCTGGTCATCTGCACACAATAACTCTTACACACCATTCCATGTGGTGTAAATCAAGTCATTCCCCCCCTCGGCAATAGATTCTCACTGAGATATACCCTTGATTTGTGGCCTTTCCCAGTGTTACGGGCAGATTATGGAAAAAAGGCGTCTTGGGAAGTTGGGAAGCTGCATGTATTCCAGCAAGGGCCTTTTTTAGCGAGACCAAATGAAACGTGATTCAGTGCTGATTTTCTTCAAATAGGCTAAGCAGCTCTTGATATGTTCACCTCGTGTGCCTAAATATTGTCTCGAAGGAACGTTTAGCAATTTTCATAGAGCGTAGCGGTTGCTGCAACAATGGGAAAAAGATTGTTTTGTTCAATCCATGAGATCCATGACCTGTCAAAATAAATGCCCTTAGACGTCGGCTAATAGCTTCCACATTACAAAACACATAACTGCACGCAGCTAGCCTGAAGCTAACAACATTAACGGCAATGAAAACACTACCTCGAGGACTGTAAAATCTTTAGCGTCGCTGAGAATCCTATTAGCATTAATGCTAACATTATTACAAGTACAATTACATCATTCAAAAAGGATGCAGGGGTTTAATTTTGGATTTAAACGGACTAATGTTAGGTGAAAGAAAGCGATGCCCCGGGGGATGGAGAGAGATGGCGAGAACAGGGTAGCGAGGATTGGGGGGGGTCTCTGGCGTCTATTGTTTCACAGCCCATTATACATGTGGGTTTGATTAAGACAGAATAAAACAACCAAGAACACTGTCTTTTTTTACTTCTTAAGGGGGAACCATAATCCAGTACCAGGCCAGATCTCAATTTGAAATACATACCATGTAGATATTATCTAAATTGCTTACATGTTTACTGTCAAACATGTTCTTGAGAGAAATTACTCACTAAACACTTTTAACACAAAGACTAGCCCTTGACTAAAGCCTTCAGGCCTGTAATTTACTCAGCAATACAAAGCACATTAATATCAAGTGTTTTGGCTAACCCAGTCCTGTACCCACAAAAAAAAGGACATGGTGGAAAAAAATAGCAGCAAAAGAAACAACATGACAGAGCATTTAACTAACAAGTGACTCAAACATACACACACAACAGACCGTGACGGCCGTAAGACTCCAGAGTGTCCTGAGAACTGCTTCAAAAGTGACGTCAACCGCAGCCTCAAACAGCACGATGATAACAATGAAAGTATCAGATGTTTTCAGGAACACAAACAGTGTCTGGAAGTGTTAATGAGGGAGCGTTTCCTACCTGTCGATGATGACGGGATCCGAGGGTGTCTCGTTGCGGTTCCCGCAACTCTTTTTGTCACAACAACGGCTGAAAAAAAGAAAATATCACATATTAACACATATTTTGCGTAAAATCTATTTTTCATGTCTATTGTGTTTCATCCATTAGGTTACACGCACAATTCTATTCTATAACGCTTTGACAAAACACATAGTTCATGTAAATGCTTAGATACTAGACATTTAAATACCAAAATGGGAAGGTTTTAAAAGAGGTCTTGGTGACATCACTCAAAAGGAAAAAGTCAGTTCAGAGGCTTAAAATTTAATAGTTGAAGGACCTTTTATCTCGTGAATTATTTTTAACTGATGAATCTTGCAGTGATTTGCATGAAAAAAAAAGCAATTACAGTCAATTTTTGATGTCTTGTTGACCTTTAAGCTACACTGTAACTCTATCGCCCCCTTGTGTATTGGAGTTTGTCACCGCCACATTAACAAGTTAGGCACTTTCAATGGGACTGCTAGACCTTCACTACATTTGCATAGGTGATCAAGGTTTAGCAGAATGACGAGAGGAGAATTTAAGGTTTGTGAGGGTCTTCAGCGGTGGTTTGGAGACCACCGGCATCACATTTCCACCGCACAGATGGCAGTAGGACAGTAATAAGGGCTGGGGACAAAACTGTCACATGACACCCCTGGCATTGTCCTTCCCCCTTCAGTTTTTCTTCCTCCCACAACCTCACGGTTTCTCTTGTTACCTCATTCCCAGCTCCCTGTTTTCTCCAATGACACAGTTTTTAGACTTATCAATAGACTTTATCATTCACGGACTACAAACGTTCAGATCGTATCGTGGGACGTACCATGCTTATTCATGAGGAACCGTGTACATGTGATTTATATAATACACTTCTTCAGGTATGCATGATGAATGTCTTTCTTTAGAAACTCATCATGAATAGAAGACTAAAATCTCTCTCCCTCTATCTACATCTACATCTCTATCTCTCTCGCCCCTCCTTCTGCAAGGCTTCCTCAACTAGGTCAGTGTCCTCCCAAAGGACTGGAACAAGGGATTCCAGTGCCTCTGTGTGTGTGTGTGTATTTATACAGTGCAGGAAAAAGATTTGTAGTAGCCTAATGATCAAATCCGGCAGCGCCCATGGGAGACATGGTTTAGCTCCTGATACACAGAACCTTGAGCATTCAAATAGACACACGATCAAAACATTTAAAGAGAAACATTGTTCACTACATTTTTGCAAAACTCACTGGCATGATGCAAAAATGCTGAAGGTGGTTGACTGCGTTGTGGTTGCAGTTTTTTTGTGGTTAATAGGTCAATGATGGGTCAGTATTCATGTTGTTATAAAAATATGTTTTGTTTGTTTTGAAAAATGCTCGATTTAGTTATAACAACTTAAAACTGGTTTGTTTTAAACTAGAATTATGATTTCGTGTCAAGCATCAAGACTTTAATTTGAAACAACACATTACTTATTCCAATGCTGAATTTCAAGTTGTTTTTGAAAAAATATATATTTTTAAATATTAATAAGCAGCAAAGTAGTTCTGCCTCCAGCTTTGAAATAAAATAAATGTCATAAACTGTAATTACTTTAAAACATGCTCATTAAAGAAACAGACTTATTAAAATCATTGCATGTATGTGCTGCACGTTTAATATATTTTTGAATTAATTAATAAATCTGTATGAAAAGAAAACACAATATTGACCCTATATCACATTGCTACTTCATGTGTGTGGCTCTCAAAAATAAGTTATACTTATTAAGTTATATGAAAAATAATAAACACTTGCCTTGGTAAATACAACCGCAAGTAATTATTGCACACCTATATATTAGCTCATTGGGAGGTTGGGAAGGTTATAATCTTTTTCCTGATCCTCTTCAAGATCGTCCCGTAGGACACCCAAAGGAAATCACATCTTAGATCTTAACGCTTCCTTCCTGATGCGGCTTTTGAAGAAATGTCTAAATGGGCTTGTGTAATTAGCAGGATGTAGTCAGCTCTGTCAACGTTGGAACATGGCTACCATCACACGCCTCCAACATATGTTTCCTTTCCATGATTCCTTTGATTCATGACATTGGATTTGTGTTATGACAACTTTAGTCTTTAGAAGAATAATTTTGGCCAGTTTCACGACAAACAACATCTTGAAACGCATTCCCTGTTTTGTTTTTTTCTCCCCCTAGTTTGTTAAAATGATAGGAATAAGCACTTTTGTCCCGCACTTGCAAGCTGGCATGGCACCATATGGCTAATGGTGGTGCGTGGCAATTAGTGGAGCTGATTAATGGTGAACAGCCTAATTTTCTGCTTATAATTGCGGCAGCGTTTGAAGGTACACATATAGACTATTGTACGCAGACATACACGATTGCCTATCAATGCTGATTTGGCAGGTGGGGGGTGAAGACTACATCGGTTTGTGTATTAGCTGTCAGTTCTAACAGTAAACTAAAAGAATCTGGTTATTTTTATTGCTAAAGTGCCTGTATAACACCTTTAAGTTGCATGATGCGTTGCTGGTAAAACCTGGCATATATTTCATAGATGCCACGTGAGCCAGGGCACATTTGTTAACGGAGCAGACTGAAATTTCAGATTGAGTAATGAGTTTCTGCTTGTCCTAATTAACCAGGCATCAGGGTGATATTCATGTTTAAGGGGGGGTTATAAGGGTGGGCGGCACTGTTAAAATACCACTAAAAATAGGCACGAGTCGATCATCACAACCTACTTTTAAGCAAATTCATCTTTGGATGTTAATTAAATACATAGCATTTGATAGAAAAAGTCATTTTCTACTTGTTTTCTCTCTCTCTCTCTCTCTCTCTCTCTCTCTGTTGTTCACTAGGGGTTTGTGAGTTTGACCTGGATAGTATTAGCATGAACTGAAACAGAATACAGCACTAGAGCGTACCAGCCAACAGAGTAAAGTCACATGCACTTTTGATGGTCATTGGTTCGACATCCCTGAATATGAAATACCCCATCAAAATTTTATTCTGAAGCTGCACCCGAAAGTTGCATAACTTTGTGAATGTTAGAAAATAATGTTCTGTGAACATATGTAGTGTGAATGAAATCCAGATGTACTACATCCGCCATGTTGTCACTGTCATGTGATTTACAGCACCAGTTGTGTCTCTTCACTGTCATTCACATGTCCTCTCCTGTGGCCTAATGGGATAGTAAAGCATCCATCAGATGCGCATTTCAGAATCTCTGCGGAAATTTCCAGGTACTTTTTGTCTACAGTTGCATGAGTACTGTAAACTCGAACATACGACTCATTCCATGTACTGCTTACCACATAGCAGGGAAGTAGGCATATTTGAAACACAGATAGCGTTTTTGCAGCAGTCCATCTTTATTAGCTTTGAGGCTTGTCAAACACAGAGAATGAATGAGAAATGATTGATTTAGTAGTGTGTATATTTGCTGCTGTACTAATTTGTAAAATAGAATGGTTTACAGATTTGTTCATTATCAACTACAACTTCTCCCTCAATAAATTTCTAATATGATGCTTATTAATAGTTTAGGTATTTGCTATGTTTAGGTAAATAGGTCATGTGGAATAAGGCATTAATATGTGCTTGATTGTTACTAATAAATGGCTAATATTCCAGTAATATGCACGCTAATAAGCAACTAGTTAAGAGATCCTAAAATGAAGTGTTTTAAAACACATTAGGGGTCAATAACATTGCTCAGATGACATAAGGCATGATGCAATTTCTGTGGGAGTTTTAATAAGGCACTGAATAAAGCACTATTCAAAACAAGCAGAATGACCTGAACTGTTATTTATAATTATGATTTGAAAAAATGTGTTATACAGTATATCAAATATGTTCTGATTTTCAGCGGGACGTACAAAACACTTGGAAACCTGTCGCGTCGCACCTGGTTGGGACAAAGTGTAATGGAAAAAGTCTCACCTGCACATGATTTCATGAGTCAGGAGCACACGGCACATCTCCGGATTCTTGTCCTGACCTTCATATATGATGGCCTTTGAACAGAGAAGGGGGGGGGGAGTCAGAAATCAGTGTTTTAAACTCGCACCTGCTTTATTTCACAATAGAATGAATCTTTTGGGACATCAAAACTGAATGAAGCACATTTCATATGAAGATCCCCCAATAAAACATTTCCTCCACTTATCCACCCTCACATTCAGCTATGGATTCACAGAAGCCAATTCCACTTGAGAAACACGCTGCGAGGAGGCGTAATTCTGCCTTTAAAGCCTGTTGGCCTGGTCGTATTTAATAAATATCAGCATGTGTCGTGGGGAATCGTCTAAGCTGTTCCAATATTTCTGAACAGGCTGTCCAGAGCTCTGGCTCCATACAGGACTGTGGCTCATTACGTAAAGGAAAACAGAAGGTGAGAAATGAAGGTGCTCCAACAAGAAGGGCTCATTGTTTCACATCTAGCCCAAGTAATTACTCTCCCTACAGGGCTTGGGGCTGAGGTGGGGTAACATGTGGTAGAGGCTGGGATGTACAATAGCACCAGCTCCGAATGGTTTGAGGGATGGGTAACAAGCCGAAGAACACCTGTTGTAGGTGGAGGAGATGATACGAAACGTAACTGGCTGCTCAGATTCTAACAAGCGGTTAACGACCGTGATTGCTATGCACAAGGGAAAACGCATTCAGCAGAATTTGCACAGCTTAATGTCAAAGGGAAATACTGTTTGAAAATTAACTTCTGTGAAATTGCATCGGAAGACCATTTTTACTGTGGCACAAATCCCTGTAAAATTCATGCAAATGTTACTAATAAATAGTTATTATTCGTCAATTGAGAATCAGAACTAGCATGCCAGATTCGTGAATGAATCACTCTTTTGATCTAATTGGTCATACTAAATCTTAAAGAATAAAAACTTTTTCAGCCATTGTTACACCATACATATACACCATAAACACCAAACATCATATTAGAATGACTTCTGAAGTATCCTGTGACACTGAAGACTAGAGTAATGGTACTGAAAAATAATTTTTTATGTCACAGGAACAAATTACATTTGTAAGTTTTTAGACATTTTACGTCGCATAATATTACCGTTTCATGTGACTATATTTATCTCTTCAATTCGCTCACTCGTCTTTTTCCTTCATTTCTGCATATCTTACTCATGGGTAAAAATGTGAAGTGCCTATGCGCTCACTGGCATACTACCTACGCTAGCATGTGACGTGCCAAACCATCAGCGGCGTGTGGCACAGGGGCGGTGGGGGGAGGCAGGAGGCTGGAGGAGGTGGGTGCGAGAGAGCAGTTGGGATGCCAGACTGGAGCACGGTGCACCATCTGGTACGGCCCCCCAATTTTCTCCCAAATTTTCTCGGCTTTGCTCTCACCCCTCCTTAACACAAAACACAGTGCTGCCAGGCTGGCAAAGCCTCGTGTGTCCCCCCCCTCCTCCTCAAGCTGAATGTTGGACATGGTATGCCATTCCGAACAGTGCCGCGTTTGACTACGCCAAGCGTGTCACCTTGCTAAGATTCTGGGATCTCGTTCGTAGGCATACCGACTGGCAGCAAATCTGTCCCGTTACGCGCAGTCATTACTCTCTGCCATGTAACGGAGGTGTAATTCGGCAAGCCTGTCCAGCATCAAGAAAGTTTGTCACATTGACCTTAACTGGAAAAAACACTGACACAAAGTTCTATCTTACCAGAAAAGGGTAATTTGACAGGAGAAATATCCAGAGACAGACGATACATTGGCTCATTGTTTGATGTCTTTCAGATGTACTTTACATTATACAAAAGCTCTGAAAGCGATATTGTTACAGCCAGTGCTGGAGTTGGCAAGCTCGGAGCATTTGTTCAGATGGTTTTC
This sequence comes from Enteromius trimaculatus, assembly GCA_032361065.1. Lineage (NCBI taxonomy): Eukaryota > Metazoa > Chordata > Actinopteri > Cypriniformes > Cyprinidae > Enteromius > Enteromius trimaculatus. Next base: position 9,236,207 of record JAUMHP010000078.1, on the reverse strand, counting down.
TTTCACTTTGAGGGAATGAGGGCCAAGGTCTTCTAGAAGTACACAGCATGCATCACTGTCTGCCAGCCCAAAGACCTGCTTCATATTTCTATCTATAAACACCAAATCTATCTTCGCCCATTCCGGCTGAGCTATGCTCGAAAACAGCGGTATTCTTCCACTTGCTTTAATGCCTTAATGAAATATTATGAATCTATTATAAAATGTAATTTGGGTAATATCCCGCCATTAAAGTCAACAATTTACCCTACGTATTTAATGAATGCTTTTTTTCTCACATATATATGTATATATATATATATATATATATATATATATATATAATTTT
>JAUMHP010000078.1:9210020-9224309 GCA_032361065.1 Enteromius trimaculatus | reverse complement strand
TATTTATGATTTTATTTCAGCAAGGATCTTCAATTGATTAAAAAAATATATATATATAAATATATATATATATAGTAAGATAGTAAAGACTTTTCTAACTATATTAACCTATATTGTTAAAAAATATTAATAATTACAATAAATGCTGTTCTTTTTACCTTTTTATTTATTAAAGAATCCTGACCAAAAAAAAAAAAAGTATATCTATTTTTTTCTTTACATAATTGTGACCATCGTGTAATAAAGAAAACCCAAAATGTGATTTTGTTTCCCCCACTTTCACATTTTTTGTCAAACTTTTTTTTTTTCTTTTATTATTTTGGAGCAAAGGTTCTACTGGACAATCAACGCAGACTTCACTACTTTCTTTGATCACATTTAATAAAGGTATTAAATTTTTTTTTATATATTGTTTTGCTTATTTTATTGTTTAGCATATCAGATTGACATTTAAGTCAGAAAACCAAGTTTACCAAACTGGAAATGGAAATAACTTAAGTCATCCGTTAAAGCACAAAAGTCTCACCAATTAAAAACATTTGTTCCGGCTACATTTCAATTTATTTTCTTTCAAGAAAATAGTGCAAAAACTACTCGATACAGAATGCTTGGAATGTCATTTGTGATTGCTCATACATCAGATGTATTCATGCACACAAATTTGCCATTCTGAAATGCATCGTTTAAAAAAAAAACAGCAAAAACCAAAACAAATCAGTGTCCTCAGGATCAATCCCACTTCCGAAAGTGTTCACACGCTCCTCAAGACACTTCATAATGTTCACTGCTGCTTTAACACTGTGTGGCATATCAAAAACACAAGAATTTACCAAGAAATATATTTGCCCATATATGTACAGATTTATAATGAGCTATACTTCATCTGCTCTGTAAGCATTTGTTGCCCAACAAGACAAAATATTATTCGCTATAAATGACATTAGTGCAAACATAGTATGGCATGACATCTCTGGCAAAGAAAATGGAGTGTTCTCTCGACAGAAAATAATGGCAAAATAAGTCTGCAGTGACTAAATGAAATGCTGCTGATGATATAAACTGGTTAGTCAGCAGACAACTCAAACCTTTAAAGAATTAAAAAAAAACAAACGCAGCTTGATTTTGAGATTCAACACTAAGCATCACTCACTGAAAGAAACATGCCAGTTTTACGGTGGGCAAACCCAAGATGGCCTTAATGGAACATCCACTGAATATTAATAAAACAAAATGTATTGAATTGATTGTCTACCTACTAATGTTCTTTAAAACCAGAAAACAGGTTTAGTCTCTATAGTCTGCGATACGCTTTTGAAAATGCTCGTTTCCAGGAATCAAGCCAACTGCCAAACTGACAGCTTAACGTTTTCCGCAGTGATGGTTTAACATGATTTCTGACACATGGTAAAGAGTGACAAATATATAAATGAAAAAACGCCCAGCCTCGTACATCCCTTTAAAACTGGGGTAAATAACGAGAGGCGCGCTGTGATAAAACACATCGACTGGCTCAATGGCACTTTAAATAACATTCCTCAGCTTGACTTTGCCGGGGTCTGGATTTTACAGTGGCTCATTTGGGATGCGCTTTCAAAACCTTTACACACACACACACTTCTACAAAATAGAATAGCATAAGAATCTGGAGTCATCCATTACCCCCATAGAGACTTTCAGTCAAATGGATGCATTCTGAAACTATTCCACCCTACAAAGGCGAAACGCTGTACCTACACCAGCACTCAAATCAAGAAGGTTTCTTGACTGAATTTCTGAATCTGAGCACAGTTGTGCCAAACCCGTCTGTCACAGACACCAGTTTTTAAGAGCTTTTAACACAAAATGTGTAGTTAGTATGTTTTGTCTCTGCAGGGCAGTGATCTGAAATGTCTTTTGACCAGCAATAATGTGAACAGATCGTATGAAATGCATCCATGTGCTGAGAGACATGTGACCAACATAAAGGGTCAGTTAAACAGGGTCATCCTTTACTCATGCCATTTAAAATTTGTACAATGTTCTTTTGTGGAACACAAAAAAGGAGAAGTTCAGCAGACTATTAAAAAAAAACAAAAAACATTTTGATATTTTAGGTAACAACTTCACATTGGTCTGTTCCCCGCACAAAGCAACTGCAACTCTTACAATTCTGACTTTTTCTTTTGCTGACATCTATTATTATGAGATAAACTTGCAATTCGAGAAAAAAAAAAAAAATAGTAATAATAATGTGAGATATAAATAATTGTGAGAAAATAAAATAGCAATTACCTTTTTTATTCTGCGGCGAAAAAACAAACTGTTTACAAAATGTAAACTCTTTAGAAATGTAAAGACTTTCGAGGAAAAAACTGTGGACTGTTAAGTTGCAGGTGTTTGATATAAACTCACAATTGCGATATTAAAAGTTGCATTTATCCTTTATATCTGTGGACGAAAAAACATGCAAGATGTAAATGTAGAAAGTAGAAAAAAAAAAAAAAGTAATAACTGCAGAATATTAACTCGCAATTCTGAGATGAAAGTCAACTGTGAGTTATAAACAGGTTATTGTGAGAAAGTCACATTAGCAGTCAACTAAATATTCAAAAAAAAAAAAGTTAAAACTACGGGTGCTAAATTGTAAACGAAAGATTAAATTCACAATATAAACCTGTTTTATTCCAAGGTAGAAACAAAAACAGAACCGTCAGATGTAAACTCAAGTTAATATTTAGCAATTTTGACTTTTTTATTTTGAGAAAGTCCAAATTGGCAGATTATTAGCAGCAATTAAGTTTTATTCTGTGGTGGGAACGAGCTTCCATGTAACCGCCTTTGTCCCATCATATAGAAAAAGAGCAGCTGTGACAAATCTCTAAATATCTTTTTTTGTGTTCCACAAAAAGGGTTTGGTACGAATGCGAGTAACCGGCAACAGAACTTATATTTTGGGGCAATGGTTCCCAACCACGCTCCTGGAGGCCCCTCAACACTGCATGTTTTCAACGTCTCCTCAATCAAACACACCTTATGCAGAACATTAGCTCATTAGTAGAGTTGCAAAGACCTGAAATTGGTGTCGGACAAAGGAGAGATGCTAAATGTGCAGTGTTGGGAGGCTTCCAGGAACCTGGTTCGAGAACCACTGTTTTAGGGTAAAACCATCCCTATTGTCTTCTAATGGAGTCCTCAACACTGGCAATATGAATTGTTAGTGGCGACACCTAACAGGCCGATAAGTGTTGAGGGTTGTCATTTGCTCATGAAGAGGAATGGACATCTGACGTGCAGCATGAACCTTCATCATTTATATCGCCATCTGGGCTGGTGCTGCTCTCTGCCACTATATCACATTCTTTGGGCTGGATGTTCGAACTCCCCGATGATAACAAGTCTGTTTCAAGCTCTGGCTCAGCTGAGGTTTTCATAGGAGGTGTGTTTTTTGTTTGGGTGCCTTCTTCAGCGTCCAGCTCAACCTGTGGCTCACTCTGCTCCTGTTCCTCCTCTGCTGGGCTCTGACTGGCTGATGGAGTGCCTTGGTTAGCGGCTCCTGGAGAGCTCGCTGGCTGTAATTGGCTTTTGAGCTGGCCGTGGCACAGAGGACACGTTTCTTGCACGTACAGCCACTTCTTTAAGCAGGCAGCGTGGAAAAAGTGGCTGCACGGCGTAATGACAGCAGACTTCATATCCTGGAATTGAAGGATGGAAGTGAGAAACAATGTGTAAAACTAGTCAGTCAAGAGTAGAAGTGAAATTATGAGCACGCTGACAAATGAGGAAACGGTTTCATGGCTAAATTCAGATTCAAATGGTGGTGAGCACAAGCAACAACTGTTCAAGAGCCCACTGTATGTATTAGTATCGCTAATATATATAAAATGCTGGGGATGACTGACAGCTTTAAATTATTAGAAAAAATTAAAAACCACTGGTGAGGAAAACTTTTCAGAGCGCAAATGGTTTGGATTATTAAAATATTTTTCATTTTGAGAAATAAATGGATCGTTTTTTTAATTACTCGATTAACTTATGTTGTGAACAAATGCACTGAAAACATCTTAAAGGCTCCATACCTGAAAGCATATCGAACAGATGTCATTATGTTGCTGGAGTTGTAATGCGGAAGCAGTGGGCATGCTTTGGATCTTGTGGACTGCATCTCTGCGCAACAGGAAACTCTGCCAGCCCAGCTGGGCCCTGAGCCACACGTTATAATAGGAGTGAACCAGGATGATGGTGGAGCCCATTACAGTCCATTCTCCAAACAGGGTCTCTGACACACCGTAGGCCACCACGCAGACGGCCACCAGGAACTCCAGGAGTCGATAGGTTCCATTGACACAATAGATGACTTCATCCATGTTTTCAACAGGAGCCTTACGAAACTCCTCCACCATGAAGAGGATGTATATTAGAAGCGTACCAAGAACCTGAGAGAGTGACATATGTTAAATATTATTATATTTGACATTTGACAAAATTATGAAATTTGTAAATGTATACATTATATCATTGTCCATGCAAAATATGGAAGAAAAAAAAAATTTAAATCTGAATATGAATCTTTAAATATGAAAGCCAATAACCGATATGTTGCCTGATAAAGCTCAATCCAAATTTTTATATAACTTTTAAGAGCCTTTAAGAGCAAAATGTCTCACCATTAAATGCAATTAAACACTTCACCATAAATCAAACATATTAAATAATATAATGCTTATTTAATAATTACCTGCATGTTCAAAAATAAAAATCTTGAGCCAAGCAGAAATTAAACCGGATAACCTCCGCACAAACAATAATGAAATTCTTTTAGTTAAACTGCATTGTTAATGAAATTAATAAGATAAAAATAAAAGTGGTGGTTATTATTATCAATGATTTTGAAAAAGTCGTATCTTAATACCACTAGCTGTAGCTGAATAAAAAGTAAACTGATGCACAGTTTGCAGGTTAATTATGCTATATGAGAATCAGATATTTATACAAACATTATATCATAACATATATATGCACAAAAAGACCAACACAGACACGATCTTGAACTAAGTTATATGGCAAAATGTCAAACTCATGTTTTGTGTATGTGCATAACACGAGCGCTGCAACATGGCAAATATATCAAAACAATTCACATTTTATTATAATAGTTCTCATTATAATGTTACATATGATAGTCCCAATAATAGTTAATGTTAACTAGCCTCTAACAGCTTAACCAAACATTTTATATTATACCATACCAATATATGGTGCATTCCTAGTCGACATAAAAATCAACTGATTTATATACTACTTTGCCACTTCATCTAACTAAACTTGACACTGCAGGAGTGTGTATGTGCTGTGATAGGGAGTTCATTTCTATTCCTTTGTGAGGTTTGTGTACCTGCAGTGATGTGAGGATGCTGGAGGAGATGATTATGAGCAACCAGAAGTCCATACGGAAGAACTGGCAGATCATGTAAGCCATGTAAGCAGGGAAGACCAGCAGGAAAAGACAGAGACTCACTGCTCGGAAGTGCTTCCACAGACTCCTGCAAAAAGCCAAGACAAATAAATAAAATAATGCACATGTGAAAGTGGCAGGAAATCTGTATTCTGTTCAGACGTGAAGTACGAAAGACATTACTTGTCTCTGGAGGCCCCTAATGCCAGAACTATGGGGTCAGCAATCTCCAGCATTGACTGCAAGATGGAAGCCACCACGACGAAGAGGATGATGCTGAGGAGGAAAGCTCTGTGAATGACCTGCAGCTCAATAAGCCCAGTCTGAACAGCTAAGATCAGCAGAGTGATACCCTCCGTCATGCCCCTGAAAACCAGATGAGAAAACAAACTACTGCATACACTCTTATCTGTAAACACACCCCTGTAAAAAGTTGTTGTAGTACTGTAAGCATATTTGGGTTGAACGTTCCTCACCTGTTCATGGCGTTGTCATTCATGAAAGCTCTATATCCCTGCAGGTAGAACTTGCAGAGGGTGAGGACGCCCAGCGCCACAAAAGACACAGTGAAAACCAGCCCCAGCAGAGAGTAAGGAGTACTACAGCACTCAGCAATACTGCAGAGAACACACACAACCAGAAAAGAAATTGTACGTTACATATTGCTAAACTGTGATTTCCAAGCCCTTGGTGCAATGCATTCTGGTTTATATCTAGCCTATGTAGAGCTGCACAATTAATCATTAAAAGATCGGAATCTCGATTCGACCCCCCCACAAGATCTTGATCCAGTATTTATACGATTCAGCCAATTATATTTTCAAGGACGGGAGATGAGCATAACTCATCTGATCTCGAGATAACACACAATCACGTCACATGTTTGCGCAGGCAGCGGGCCAGATGTGCGGTTTCACACCGCTCGAGTGAGTCCGGGTATACTTCACTTTCCACGTTACGTTTCGTCTCGCGTCTCAGCTTGTACTACACTAGGCTAGATTGAATAGGCTATATTACCCTAATCTTTTGTGAATCATTCTGTAAAATTAATAAATCAGTTTGGGGGTTCAAATGGGCCTCTGAAAAAATAGAAAGGACTCACTATTCTAATGCACTAGCTGTCTTATATATAATTTGTCTCACATCAATTCACTTCCATAATTACTAAACAAACCATACAACTGGCACATCTATAAAATATATATTTATATATATATAATTATGTTTCATTTCTTAATGTTTAATTGTGATTTTTCATTACATTTCTTTAAAGCAAAGAGTATTATGTATTATTTTACTTCTGTTTTACTGCTGTTAACCTAACCTAATGTTCAGGGGTAAATCTTTAAAATCATGATTCTCATTCTATTCAGAATCGTGCAGCTCTAAGCCTAGGTATGTGAATGTTCAATTATTCTCCAATTAAATGAATGATCAATTAATCATTTACCTAATAATATGCTTTTACCGCAGTGGCATGTAATCAACAGCATTACAGGATGTGCAGAAACTAAAAAGCCTAAATTGTAAATCAAGATAGTAAAATGGATCGACAAGACAAGAGTTACGTTTTGGGATCATTTCATTTTAAATGGAGGTTATTGTTGGCCATTTCATATTCTGTCATTGAGACTAGGGGTGCACCGATCCGATATTAGGATCGGATATCGGCCGCGATATTGAAATAATAGCTGGATCGAGCATCGGAAAAATTAACAGATCCATGGGCCGATCCAGTTTTTTCCCCCCATCGCAGCTAGTTACTGTAAATATAGGTTGAAGCGTGGCAGCAGATCCAACGTCATTCAATCTATGTGTGGTTCGGAGGTTAGATGTGTACATGAAGTGTATTTATAAGCTATACACTTGCTGCACGTTTCATAAAACGTTTAATATGTGGGATTAAGAGAAGAGCAGGCATATGGATATGTTTGGAGATGGAAGAGAGAGCTCAGTTCAGTCCGGTTTCTGAGCGCACACACTGAAGCACACACACATAACGTTAGCACGTCTCACACAGCGCGAGTAAGTTACTCTCGAATGGAGTATTACACACAAAATGATTTCAAATTGTCTGTTTTGACTAGCAGTCAGGTAATCAGAGTCGATTACGAATTAAGTGAATGTAAACGGTAGGGAACATGTACATTGCATTCGCGTGTTTTCGTTTTTTAAAGGGACCGCAGCCCAATTTAGTTGCTATTGTCAAAGTCATGTTAATCAAGAAAGCAAAATCACTTAATATAAATTTATTTATATAAAAAAAATTTCTGCTTGAAAGAACGAATAATATGGTAAACAATATAGAATGCATAATTAACTTTGTATTAGTTTATTCTTGGGTTCGGCTGCTGTTTTATTTTGAATTCAGGATTTTGCACGTAGTTGTTTATAATGTTTGGTAACTAGTGCATGTTTGATCAATACACTTTTGTTTCTACTACATTTTATTTATTTAAATTTATTTTAAGTTTGATTACATTGCATTTTCGATTTGAATGCACAATTGTTCTTTAAATAACAAATAAATAAGTATTAAATACATTATTAGTTAGGAAAGTAATGTTTAGTTAGGAAATTTTGGTGCCTTTAGTTTCTTCTACATGGTGGGTGGAAGGAAGGTATAAGGTGGAAGGTACACAAATTTAACACAAATTGATAATATGTTCCAACGACTTAATTTGTTTCCTCATTTTAATGAAATCATGGCCATTTTGTACCTTAGATTTAATTTAACCAATTTAACGAAACATGGCCACAAATGAATAAGTGGCAGGAACTGATGAATGTTAATGTTTACTTTTTGCACCCATTTTCCACATGTGACTTTGACAAGTGTTGATATTCAGTTTGGCTTTGCCTGACTTGCTTGTCCAAATAGTGTCAGTTGCTTTGGAATAGAGTCCATTTTATTTCTGATTTGTATTTAAATGTACTTTTAACATTTGGAACACACCAAAAGCAAAAATTGCACATTTAAGAATTTTTCACAAAAGAGATCCACTTTTTCACCATCAGCCCCCAAAGGCCCCGATATACTTCAAACGAAATCGAAGAGCGAACTAAAATGACGTCATTTCGAACAAAATCAGACCAAAACGAAGTTTGAATCGGCTGACCAAAGCAAACTTTTTGGGGAGTTCGTTTTGGCTCCTAAACACCTTTGATCTACCATTGGTCGCAATTGGTGGGTGTTTTTCTGAAACTCCACCTTCCTTGACGCAGGATTTTTTTCTCCAGGATCGTTTGTCATTCAACCGAGGTCAGGCAAGGAAGCAACATCTCCAGGCACTCATGCTTACTCAAGCGTCATACCATGCTTACATTATTCTACACCCCGGCTGCAACAACGTGGGGGTGTCAGAATGTTCGGAAGCAGTATACCGTCACTCAGCCATTTTGAACTTTTTGCTCCCAAACGAAAAAACAAAAAAGGACTTTGTTTGAAGTATATTGGGGAATTAAGAGCTTACTTTTTTTTCTTGTGTGTTTGCTGCACATTTCGTGCATGTACACAGTGTGCTGAAACAATCATTGATGCGTTTCTGATTGTCAGTTAATTGTTAGCATCCCTACTCTAGACACTATCCTGCTTGCTGATTAACATAAGTGGAATATGTTGCAGCAGTCAGACCTGGTGAGGAACAGAAAGAGCAGCCTCTCTCGGGAGGGCGGCTGGTCCCGTGTGCTGAAGTAGGTGTAGATCTGTAGTGCAAACAGCACCAGCCAGAAGCACATGAAGAGAACAGGCAGAACCAGCTGATTCCACAGAGACATGCCCAGAGCGAGCAAACCATACACCTCCACCACCTACAGAACAACACAGGAAAACAGAGATGTTACCTAGGATTCAAAGACTGGCTTGAATGATTGCCAAAAACATCTTACTTTACTCCAAATAATTCGCAAACATAATATTACAAACATTAAAAAAGAAATTCAAAGAATGAATTCTCAATTTCAATATCACAAAACAGTGAAAAACGAAAAACAAATCAAGCTAAACGCAAATAACAGGACAAAAAAAAAAAAAGATTTAAAGACCTTTAAGACAAAAATAAAAATTATACCATATGAGTGGGGGAGGGTAACGTCTATAGAACCATATTAAACTGTAGAATTACTGTAAAAAACATAATTTACAATTCAGAAGTTTATACTAAAACTAAAAGTTTACATTTCAGCCTTTAAACCATTTTAAGAAAATGTATGTCAAAAGTATCAATTATTATATTGAATTAACAATTTTTATATGTTATATGTTTATGTTATTTCATATACATGAAATAACACGAATTACGGGTGTGTGCTATTGACAAAAAAAAAAAAATCTTGATATTTCTGGGATTTTATTTAATTTTATTGTGCTGGTTCTTTATATTCTGTGTGGTCAGTTCAAATCGATAGAAAAACTGATAGAAAATAATATTTTTTCAGTAAAGTTTTATCGTAAAGTTTTTTTTCTGAAAGTGTGGATCATCTTTTGAATCAAATTTTTGCATTTGGGCCATTACTAAGCAAATGAAATCAGTATCAACAAAATTTATCAACAAAAGTGGCATTTAGATGCATTTACACTTTAAATCAGCTTAGAGGGACACAGAAAAGCTAACCTGGATTGATATTTGAAACCTAAAACGTTGAAAACTGATGTTTAAAATATTTTTTTTATTTTAAATTTTTTATTTAAAATTAAACTGTAAAATTAAAACCGCCAGTAGGAGGCAGCATGTCACTGTTAAGTGTGTCATTGCACCGAATTATTTATACGTAGATTCATTCATTAAAAAAAACACCGTTAGAAAAGTAAAACAGTGATTTGGCTGTGTTTAGAAGTATTGTTTTGTTGCCAAAATAGAGCAAAAGCAGGAAATGTGGTGTCTAAAAACTTAAGTCTCTTAATATTAACTTTTTGTTAATATCGAACTGTTAAATAATTTGTAATCATGCAGACTTGCTGAAAAGTCTCTCTTCGTGTGATATTAACTATATGAAATGTTCTAAATAGAGGCTATACATTTTCTGCCCCCATATCTGAAACATTGTGAATCGTGCAGTGAAAGAATGCACTAGTTTAACTTATGTTAACGAATTCATTCTCCAACAGCTGCACTTGTGTTTATTTAATGAAATCATAGTCGTTTTAAGTTTCGTCGTCACATTCGGCTATATCACAATTCTGGTCTTTCCATCTCCAAATTTAAGACCTCTTGAAATCAGTAAGACTTTCTTGTATAATTTAAGACTTTTTAAAGCCTTAAATTTGATCCACTAAATTGAAGACCCAGCGGAAACCCTTTATAACAGCAATACATTCAATTTTAAAATACATCAAAACTAGTTTTAATAATACTTGGCAAAATTACTGTTCCTGCTGTATTTATGATTAATGTGAGTGAAAGACATTTTTCAGTTTAATTTAAAACAACCCCAAACTCTTTAAAATTACGGTATGCGTTTTCCTAAAACATTTTTATACAAATTTATAAAAAGAAATGAAATGTAATCATTAATTTCATCTGCCATGTAGAAAAGTAATTTCATATTTGAAATATACATTTTGGCAATGACACCCTTGTGAAAAGCCGAAAATAAAAATCCACAAGCACATGATCCCTAGATTAAGGGGGTGCCACATCTTACCCCACTATATCTATAAAACTCTTACCTGCACCAGCTCTCTGTAGGCAGTTTTGGCCAGATTGTACGGCACCAGCAGGTTGGAAGCGATGAAGTAGAGCACCTCCAGACCGGTGAAGATCATAGCAAAGCGGTTGATGAAGACAATGGTCTCCAGGGGCACGAGGCACAGTCTAGCCACTAGAGGGAGCAGGTGTGCGGAAAACAGCCAGATCTGTTTGGTCTGCATTACGCAGGAACACAGCGTACACACCACGACCTGACCTGAGGGAGAGGATAGTCTTACTGAACAAACACTAACTAGACACACTGAACAGAAATACATCACACTAACACACATCATTGTTTCCTTTATAAAAATGCTTAAACATTCCCAATGGGAGTGCCACAATGTGATCCGATGTGCCATGTTGACAAGGCAAATAAAAGACATCTGCTCAATTTGACTCAAACAAAACAAAAAGGGTTAACTACTGAAGTTGTGTGCCTATCAGTTTACTCTCGGTTCACTGAAGGGATGAAACTTGGTGTTGGCAAAGGGGGGGGGGGGGGGGGGTCACTTACATGACATGTCACTTGACATTGACACGACTAATCAAAAAGCTAATAGTTATCTTACATCTTCTTGTGGCTGGTCAACTAAGAACACAGATTTTGCCTATGAATGTTTTGTATTCAAATAGTTTCATTTCAAGTAAAATGAGGAAACTGCCCTGCTGCTTTTGTGAACTGTGCTCAATGTATTGCAGTGTGATGCTCCTGCATTAATATAGATTTTCAGGATGCAGCAAAAATCTGATTATAAATGACTTAAGATTCACTATCGTTTCCAAGCCTTTTCTCAGGATTGCAGATATTTTTACAGATGTTGCACTTACAATGATTCATTTCTATCAGTTGAAATATTTTAGAGCCATTTTAACAATATTAGGGAGGAAAAAATATGTTTTCAATTTTTTTTTTTATTATTATGCACAAAAACGAACTTTTATCGGTTGTGAGTTTTGTTATATATCAATAATTTTTGTGTTTTCAAACAAAAAAAAGAAATAACTATAATAGGGATTCCATTTTTTTTAAAACCCATATTTTTCATGGGTTTTCTTCTGTAAATTGTGACTTTGCTGCAATATACACTAGAGAAGTACAAGTTCTTGTGGGTTCCTGGAATTATAAAAAACATTGAACTGAGCCTCAACTAATTTAGCCATTTCTGTTCTACTACAGAGAGTTACTCCTGTTTCATCTTCCCCCTCTTTTACCCAACACTCGAAGACATGGATAACTTGTCAAACCGATTCTATATGCTACCTTTATTACATACATTGATAAAAGCTGATAAGGTAACAATGTCTTGGGTTTTACTACCTTAAGATGAAGCTTCACTCCTTTCTCAAATCAATTGAATAAGTTGTTTGTCATGGAAAGGTCTGCTTGCAAGCCATTCCATTCCTAAACGCCTCATTAGTAAAACTGGAAGTTTTTCACAGGGCCTATTCATTAGCAAATTGAGCACACTGAGATCTGGTTTCCTCTCTTTCAGATTCTGTGTCATAGTTCAGCAGTCAGGTCTCTTTTCCAGCATGGGTGGGAACCGAAGTTCAGTAACACAACACCGGTTGCGAGTAACTCATCTCACATAATGCTTCAGGAACAAATGTAGCAGCAAAGAGTACATCGTATTGTTTTGGAGTCGATGATGCAGGACGTACCGATGAGTGCTGTAGTAAAGCGGTTCATGGACAGTGGCTCCAGGTAGAGGGGTCCCTCGTAACCAGAGTCCAGCTCTCCACGTACATAATCCCTGCAGGAACACCAGTCACTGAGCACCATCTGTTTGCCAGTCATTACAGCTACTAAACAGCTTATAGCATTAATGTCAAAATGTGTTAAGTGCTCATTTTTATTTGGGCGTGTACAAGAACTGTCAACATGTTAGCGCTTCAAACCCAATGTGTCATTGTGTTTCATACAGTCAAGAATGGGGTGTTGTGAACACAGACCTGGAGAGCTGGTGCCCAGCGAAGAGCAGAAGAGCTGTGAGCACGTAGAGGTAGAGCTGCACCAGATGCTGCCGGGGTAAAGTCAACAACACCAGACTGAGGATGTAACCTGAAGAAAAGCGTGTCTCAATTACTGACAAGAATAGTGATATACTTTCCACTGAATGAAAACAAACCATGTGCTTGTGCAATCTTGGTTTTACGCAAAACGAAAATGACACGTTTGGTTTCAAAATATATATTAGTGTTACATGTTGCAGCTTGTCAAGGACTAAAAAAAAAAAAAAAGTTATGTTATTTCTATTGTTAGAGGTCAATTTGATGCATATTTTTGTTCAAAATTTTCATCATTACTTGAAATGACTAGCTATTTGCACACTGACATACAAATAACTATAAGCACGTATAAACAGTTATATTTTGAATATATTATGCCAAACAGGGCTGCAACAACAAATCAATAATATCAGTGAAAATGATTACTAAAAGAGTTGGCAACGAATTTCATAATCAATTTGTTGTGTCGCGCAACGCAGAGACATTGACAGGGCAGAGCAAAAATTCAAAAAACGAGCTGAGGTAGAGGAAAGAGACATGGTGGAGGCAGAGAAATCTGTGCGACCCAAGTCACCCAAGGTGTGGGAGCATTTCACACTAAACAAACAGAAAAAGTGTGTTAACTGCAAAATACGCAAAAGCGACATGGCAATCCTACTGTTGTTCCGTTTTAAATTGAGGAACATGTGCCTGGTGCTGGTGTTTACTCATTATCCAGCTTGACAAGCATGACAAGTTAGCGTCAGCTCGCTGATAACAGTAGTAAAGCAGGAGTGGTATAGTTACTTTGCATTGCAAGACTAAAGACACGTTGTTACTCACTCGCCTTTTTTGGACCATTCATTTTTCAATCTGTTGTCATGTATAGCTACACTGCAAAAAAGCTTTTATTAAACTTAGTAATTTTGTCTCGTTTCCATTCCAAATATCTAAATTTAAATCAAAATTCCTAGACAAGAACAACGGCATGAGAAAATTAAGTGATGCTTAAAACTTCTGTTTGAGATTATCTTATTAAGATTACTTTTCTTACCCCACTGGCAGATAATTTTGCTTGTTTTAAGAAAGCAATCACTTAATTTTAGTGGTGCAACGGATCACAAAACTCACGGTTCGGATCATATCACGGATTTTGAGTCACGGATCGGATCAATTTTC
>JAUMHP010000078.1:9196240-9208691 GCA_032361065.1 Enteromius trimaculatus | reverse complement strand
TTTTTATTAATCTAAAAGTTAAAAAAATGAGTTAATCCGCGGATCACGTGCGTTCCGAACCGTGGGTCGTGATCCGTTGCACCCCTACTTAATTTTGAGGTGCTTTTTTAGAAAACAAAACTTCTTATGCTATTTCATGTGTATAGCAAATGCATCTTGATTTAAGATTTTTTGGATATTTGGACTGAAAACTAAGTTAGAAAAAAATTGTGTGTAGTGTATATTCTGTGCTTTGTCCCATATAGGTTGTTATTGACAAATATATTTGTGTGTGTTGTTCTTTTTAATGTAATTTTAAAGTTTTATAGCACTTGGTCATCTTAAATGTGGTGTATAAATGAACCTTGCACTTTTTACAATGATGGTGGTAATTTAATGAATAAGCTTCAAGTGAACTTGAGAGTGTGTGTCTGCAGTGTAGTGTATAGAACAAGTTCTGACAAATCCTGTTAAATTTTCTGATTTGTATTGTTTTTTAATAAATTATTCATAGTCCTGGTAGCTCAGGTGGCACTTTATTCTTTAACAAAAGTCTATATATTTGGCAGATGTAAAGCATACGTGTACGTTTTTTGTTCTAGCCCATTTTTATTTTATTATTTTTATAACAGCTCAAGGAGCAACATGTTTGTGCACGTTCTAAAGATTTTAGTTCTGTTTTTTAATAAAGGGTTGGAAATGAACGCTTTTCTTGTTTTTTTGTTTTTATCCGATTCATCGATCAAAAAAAAAACAAAAACAAAAACAAAACAACAACAACAATCGACAGATTAATCGATTATTAAAATAATCGTTAGTTGCAGCCCTAATGCCAAACTTTTTTGATTCTTTTAAAGTAAATAAATATTTGTAATTTAAGGTTAACTTATTTTAAAATGTTAACAAAACTAACTTGTCAATGCTGGCGATTATAAAAACAACACGTGAAACAGAAAATGGGATGCGGCTCTGGTTTTTAATACAGTGCTAATTCAAAATGCTAAATGATTGTGTTTTACAGCAAAATGGTATTGATTTATTAATTTAATCCCATGCGTATACAAAGCACTGCATTTAAATCACTTTTAAAGCCTATAACTAGAAACCAGGACTTAAACTTTAGGGTCAAAAGATGGGTCAATGACATTTATTGATGGGGTCTGATGTTTGAGTCTGATCCACCCTGCCTATCTAACGGTGTCAGCAGTATCTGCAAGTACCTAAAAACTGTTCAGGCCAACGGAAAGTTACATCAAACACCCTCGAGATTCATCTCCATTCATCTCCTGGGCTGACCTGCACATTTCCACTAGGATCTCTCTCTGCTGGAAGTATCTTTAGCTGGATATCTTTAGTCTGGGAAAGAATCTGTCATAAGGAAAAAGCTCATTTGTCTCTGGCTTGCGAACAATTGCTGTTGTTGTGGTTGTTTATGCTTGCTGCACAGAATATGCAGAGAGAATCCAGCATATTCTCAAACAGGAGGAAATCTAATACACTGCCCTGGACAGCTGGATGAGCAGCTAGCTTGCAAGTGATCATCTATAAAGCATTTGCTGATGCTTACTTCATTCCGGATAGAATTAGACATTAGTCTATAGATGTGTGTGTGTGTGTTGGAAGCACAGTAAAGCCGTTTTCTTCATACTGACTACCAAACAACGATTATGCTTATGTAATAGTTAACTTAGCTATCCAAAAGCTACAGACTTTTGTATTTTATTAACTTAAGCTAAACAAAATATGCCATCCTAAACTATGCAAGTAAACATTAAATTTAATTAAATGACATTAAAAACTGTTCAATTTAAAACATTTTATATATATATATATAAAAAAAAAAACTATTTGTCTAAATGAATCATTTTATCCTTTAATAAACACTCTACACATTGTAGACGTCACAAAAGGTTTAAAAGATACAATGCATCCCAGTATTTCCCAAAGCATGAATAAATGTCTCTGATCTAAAGTATGTTTGATGATTTAGTTTCTGTCATCATTCAGTGTCTGTTGCAGGTCATGCAAAGAGAAGAAAAAGAATGTAAAAAAAGGTGTGGTAGAGATGTGTACATCTATTTAAGCCACATATATTGTCTGAACAACTGCAGTGTTTAGCTGGAGGTCACCAGGTCGCTGCGCTGACGTTTTACAAGAGGGTGTTTAGTATCAAAATGTATCAGGTGATGGAAGTGTGGCATGTCACTGGTTCGCAAGCTTGCATTAAATTGAATTATGATTGGTCGCATTGCTGCTGCAAATCTCTGTCAGTGTAAACAACTAACTTAAAGTAATACAAAAGCAACCTTTGACTTAAGCTCAATACATTTATTGCATGCCTGTTTATTTCCAGACAACTAAGAAAATGTTAAACGTGATTGATAAATAATTTTCTAGTTAAAAATGCATAAGAACTCCCATCCCTGTCACAGGACATGTAGCAGTCATGTGGGTTTTGTACGCTCAGAGATAGGGTGCTGGATAAATTGAGTAGTCAAAATACTATTTGCAATGCAAAGGTAGCAGGAGCCTGATAAAATCAGACACCGAAATGTACTACTAAACAAGCAATGAAGGATTTCTTAAATTTACAGATGAATTTAATGACAACACAACTTTTTTTTTTTAAAACAGCAAAAGATTGTTGAACTGGTGCAAGCGGTTAATAAATCTGACCCTTAATATACTATGTATATATCAGTAATGCTGGTTCTTTGGTTAGCGG
The DNA here is from genome assembly GCA_032361065.1 of Enteromius trimaculatus. Taxonomy (NCBI): domain Eukaryota; kingdom Metazoa; phylum Chordata; class Actinopteri; order Cypriniformes; family Cyprinidae; genus Enteromius; species Enteromius trimaculatus. The sequence goes on along the minus strand of JAUMHP010000078.1, from coordinate 9,205,987 downwards.
TAAATCTCCATCACCTGTTTTCAAATGGAGTGCAAGCTTATACACAGAGCCGCTGATCACTAACAACCTATGCATTCAGTTTCGCTTTACAGATGAGATGTGCGTAATATATCGATCAATATATATCGCCCAGCCCTATGTACTACACAGTTCAGGCTAGGGCTGGGCGAAAATCAAAGAGCCAGCTTTACTGATGAAATGTGCATGAATAAATCGACGATAAAATCGCCAGAGTTCAGGCATATTACAAGAGTAATATCTCTAAATTCTGTGGTCCAAGTAAGTTACAATAGAAAATGTTTATAAATAAAAATTAATAGTGTTGTAGCAATTTATATTTAAAACATTTTTACAATAAAAAATAAAAATACTATAATAAAATTGTATTATAAAACTTATGTTTTTACTCCAGTTAGTGTTGTCACGACACCAAAATTTCTGTATTCAGTACTGATACCAGTGAAAATCCATGTTTCTCTGTAACAATTTCAGTACCAAAGCTAAACTATTTTTATGAATAAATATAACAAGTAATACAAGAATGAAAAACTAAACAAGTTTCACCCAAATGTAGCCTAGTTAGTTTTTTAATAAATGAAATTTAAACATTTTGGGGAAAATAAAGGGGATTTCCTATTAAAATTACAATGAAATTTCTTTTTAAAAATACAGTTTTCTTTTCTTTTTACAGTAGTGATAGATAGATAGACTGTAATATATTATTCTAAATAATAGTAATATATTTCTGGCACAATGTGTAATACTACCTATTCTTTTGAAGGGTTGCCGTAAATACTTTTACATTTCAGTGTGTATATGATATGACGCTGGTTTTACTCAAGTAAAGCGGTAAAACGCACGTGAAGTGACTCACAGAGCATTTCTGGAGATGCTGTTTATGCATTTATGTCATCAATGAGATGGCACATGCTGAAATCACTGCGAGCGTCACGCGCTTCAGTGTATGCAAGTTACATTAAACAACAAATCACTAAAAGTCTCCCAGAACATGCAGGACTGTCTTATTGTTTACAGATACTAGTCCATATAACAAACTGTAGGCTATATTCCATTTTTATATAGCCTTTTTCATCTGCGTTTTCTGGATAACAGAAAACATGGGGGTATACACGCTAAGAACCGGGTTGAACAGGTACTCTGCAAAACCAGTGCTTAAAAAACACTGGTTCAGTGCCGGGTCTTCTGACAACACTAACAGCAGATATCATACTCGTTTTTCATGATGGATTCATTCAAACCTGTGTATATGTAATACAGTGCATTCGTTCAGAAACTTTCTACAGTTATTCTTTTCCTAGCTAACCATAGTATCGGGTTCATGGATATTGAATGTCTGATTTGAAAGCATTTTTAATGACGTCCTCCCATGGTTGAAACATTAATACTTGTATTAAAGAAGATTGTGTGTTCCTGACTGTACCGAGGCATAATATATTTGTTGTTTGAATTTGTTTCAATGTTGCGATTAAAACTGACAGAATTTGAAAGCTCAGTCTGATGTTTCATGTACGTAGTAACAAGCAAAGCCTACTGTGATTTATTACATAAGACGCACCCCTCAAATAATGGTTCATTTAGTTCTGTTCATCAACTGATAACAGCACAGACCAAACCTTGGGATTTAATCAGTACATCAAAACAGGAATCGATGAAAATATGTTCCACCCAGCATTACAGTACTGTACTGTGTTACACTTTTTGAGATAACACTACTGAGGATGCATCTCATGAGAATGGCTGAGAGAAGCCCATATTGCAGAGCTGGACTCTGGATGCTTTATTCAGTCTATAAAGAATACGAGTGATCAAATCTTTCATTTGTAGATGCACAGCTTTTCTCCGTTTCCATGTTTTCTTTGACACAAACAAAACAGGCCGTAATTACAGATTGCAGCTCTATGGTCTAATTGCTGCTTTGATGACTAACAACCTAGACTGTTCCCATCATAAAAATCTTCCCAACTCCTGACTCTGCGTTTCCACTGGCCCATTACAAGAGGACTCCAGCCAGAGTGCAAACACTAGCACTTTGCTTTTCTTAAACAGGGACCACAGAGGGCTATGCACACACAAAACACATTATTGCATGTGGAAAATTATCACGACCACCACAAATTAAACTAGCCATTGATGATACACACACATTTGGTCACGGAAATATAAGTGCGACTTAAGTGTTGCAGCTAAGGTATTGACGGTGGTATTTTACTGCTCCAAGTAAAAAAGCCCTCCCCCCAAGTTTAGATTAGACTCGATAAATAAGAGCAAAAAACTAAACACACCATAATTTATCCTTTCCCCAATAATTAAAGGAGTTCTTTACAAGAGAATTTCCAGTTCAATGCCATTCTGTGCTTGTTGTGTTTGAACCTACCAACATAATGCAGGTACAGGGCAATATATTTGTACTGGAAGAGAGGGTTATTGTTGAGACTGCTCCTCTGGATCTTTTGGAAGAAGGAGCTGACGTCCCAGCGGTACAGCACCTCTAGCAGCATGATGCTGGGGATCCGAAGACCCACGTTCAGAACCGCCTCCACACGGGCCTTCATCGCCATGACCAGCAAGGCACCGAACAGGCCTCAACCTAAACTGAGAGACAAACATGATTTTAAAAATAGAGAACAGCGGTGCAATCCAATTAAAACCACAGAGATTTGTCATCTTAGAGGAAATAAATCAAGACACTGATGAGGGAAGTTTATACTTCAACATGAAATTTGTCTCAATAATAATAATAATATAGATTATATATACACACGCATGTATTTAAAAAAAAAATCAATTATATTATATATATGTACGCATATACACACACATACAAACTGTCATGAGTGTACATTTTTATGTAGGCTACAGCTCAAGTTTTCTGTGAGTGTTGATTATGAATGTGTATTCTAAATGTTTATTTGCAAACATATAAAACAAATAAAACTACAAAATGTTTGAATATAACATTATTGTCAAACAAAATTATAATACATCTCCAAAACCTATCCCATCTTTAAGAAACCATGGGAATACCAAGGTACTTTTCGGAAGTAGAAGAACGACACACCTACTTCTCTTATTACCACCGGATGGAAAAACCACTACACTTACATAACCAGACTGCTTTAGCCAACAGTATAGTCAAATAATTGTGCTGTGACGAAAATAGTGTTGTATTTCTCATATTTGAACTCACGTGGACTAGTTATTATCATGCCTGTCGTGTTAAACGTGTTTGAACTCTAGTAACCCCGACACATCAACAGTCCCACAGTTTAAAAACAGGACGCCAGTGAAATATTGAAAAGATAAACCTTATATAGACACAAATATTACATCGTTAAGGCGAAAGAACACGTGATTTAACGGAAACCAGAACAATAATAATTGACTTTCACTTGCTGTGTGGAGTTTGTGCTGACTAAAGGGAATAGTCTTAATGCTAATAATTAGGTAAACTTTATATTTAACCGATTCAGATGTCTTAAAACCCTAACAAACAATGTTTTTCAGCTAAATGTGTTAAATAAGTAGGGTTAAATTATGTTTAAATGCCTAGCTAACAGTAGCATTACAGAACTGTGCCCGTTATTCCCTCATAAACGCTTCGATAAATATAATAAAACAGACTTACACGTTGGTTAATTACTTCACGCTGTTAGATTTTGTCTTTGGCTGCGTCTCAGGATGAGCATAAACCATTTTTAGCTCAGACGTCTCGACGTTATCCGTTTGTTATGATCAAATTAAAAACAGAAGAGACGGAGCATCTAAATTCACTTACTCCATCAGGCAGCCATTACGCACACCGTTTGAATGCCACCGCGCACGCGCAATTTTGAATAACGGAGATTAACCGCTAGGTGGCGCTTGTTGCAGAATTGAACTGCAATTCTACTACGGCGAAGGCTAGGCTATAATGAATAGTTATTGACAAATACAGTAGAAATATGACAAGCGTATTCTAAGGAGAGAATGTAAATGTTCGAGGACCGAATATTTTCGCGAAAGCTTCACGGTTTGTGCAGGGTCCCCAGTTACACCTCTCGACTAGATCATGAATATTAATTAATCGTGTTGACGTTCTACGTAATCTTCCTGGAGAGTAGTGACGTAATTAAAATTCACGAACCAAATATTCGTACTTTTGCTTTGTCAACAAGTTGACAAGCAAATAGTGTAGTGTTTTAAACTGACATCACACATATGTGGCTTATCAAGGCTAAAATTGATAAATATACTCTAAATATAAATAGGAAGGTGAATAGGAAGTTAAGTACCCCAAAGTAATGTTCACGAATGTTTATATTGTTCTGACGCCGAAGAACCTGTAGATGGCACTCGCACACTGTACAGTTTCAAACAAGCAGCATGTTATATTATTTAATAAAACTGTATCATAAACAGTCGTATAATAAAAAAAATAACTGTAAAAGTACTGGCATTTTATATATATATATATATATATTAAATACATTATTTAATATGTACTTGGCTATAACATTAATGTCATATATCGTTTAATTATTTTGTTTTGTATGCTTTAAGATGTAAAATGTTTTTATGCCAAAAGATTTTTATGTCTTATATAAAGATAAACACATATACTATATCTGATTACAGACAAATTAGAAATTAAACTTACAATGGTATAGTACTTTTTTTGTCCTCCGTGTTTAATTTAATGTAAAAAAAATCTTATGAGATTATTTTAAAAAAATCTGAAAACGCGTTATTGTGTGCGTTCCGTCTGCACTATTATTAATTTTCTATCGATGTTTTTATTTTATTTTTACTTTTTGAATGTTAAGTTGTTAAAGACTAACTGACAAATTAAACGCGTCTCGAGATCGTGGCGTTTTGCGCCATCCTGTTGCGCTTTTGCGAACGCGTCTTGCGTAAACGCCCCTGTCAGAGAGATACAGCGTTTGTGTCATCGCTGCCATGTTCACTCTAGTGCACTTGTTACGCGGATGTTGAGGAAGTGGTGGTTGGTGGCACTTGGATGAGTATCATCCGCTCTTGACTTAGTACCGTGAGAAAACGAGTCAAATGCCGCGCTGCTATGGACGCGATCGGAGTATCGCACACGGATCCGCTCGATGACTATGAGCTGATACACCGCATTGGCAGCGGAACGTATGGAGATGTGTTCAAGGTAGGAAAAAATTTCGCCAGTGATCTAAAATATGTTGCAAAAATACAGTAACTGAAGTTTTCATCCTTAAACCACAGTTACTTAAGATTTTAAATCTTTCTGACATTGTCTGTATTCATTCATTCCTTTATATCTCTGTGTGTGTTTCAAGGTACCACAGTCTTAGTTGTTTTGCTCATTATGCCTTGCTGCAAGCTCTGTTTGGGGACATAATAGCTAGTTAGTTGTATAGTTCTAAATAGTCTGATAAATGGTCTATCTGGAAATGTACATCTTGTTCTTGTTACAGTTTCATGACACAAATGCTGCATCTTAGTATCTTGAATATCCTTGAATATCACATCCTCACTGTGTAACATGCATTTGCATTAACGTGTTGAAGAAACTAATGTCTTTTGAGTAACGTGTGTGCTAACTGTCTGACCATGTTATTCTACTATCAGTTTTCACACCCCATTGACTTTGATGTTCAGTAACGCCCCTGTGCCTTTGGCATGTTTAGCACCATAAAAAAACATGCTTTTGTGAATGCATGCGTTGTGGATTGCTTCCTTAGAAAAGAAACAATCATACTAAACTTGCACTTTCCTTGCAAATGGAATTGGTTACTTTTTATGAACCGAACTCATACCATGTGACAGAAATAACAGGGCGTGAAAAACATCTTGTTGCATACGAGGAAGCAAATAATAAAAAGGTTTGCACATTCGTTATGCACATTTTGTCCTTCTGAAATGTCTGTGCGGAGTATGCAACGGTGGCCTTGTGCCCTAATGGGGTGGATCATCCATTTTTATCACCCTGCCTGAACAAACATGAATCATGGCCTTGATAACGGAGAAATACACATTACAGGATGTGATTTGGTTCAGCAGGAAAGAAAACAGGAAATGAGCACTGCTACTTTTTTCATCTCTACTTCACCTTTCCAGTGTCTGCTAATCCACTATTGGCTGCTGGTTACCATGGTTACTGGCAGACAGCTTCATTTTTGTGTCTTGTGCAGACCACACTAGCACGTAATGTGTCTCACAAATCATATGAGGTTTTGAGCTGAGGCAGACCGCTTGACTCGCTGCCGTCACACTTGTTATATTGTGAATGAGACAATCCCATTTCATATTACAAAGGTATAACTGAAACCAGGTCCGGTTTGAAAGGGGTAGCGTGTATTAAAATACTTGCGGCTGTTTATGCACTGAATATTTGCGATCAAGGAACTTGAAAGTGGCGTGACACAATAAATGTTGTTATGGCTCGATACGAGCAAGCTTTCAAAAGAACCAGGAGGTATTTTGTCAGCAATTGACTGATGCAAAGATCTAATGTCAACATGCATTGCTTTTGTGTAGAAGCATTTGTTCTGGATAACCTCTAACTTGTTTCTCTGTGGTTACAGGCCCGTAGCATTAAGACTTCAGTCATCGCAGCTATTAAAGTGGTCAAACTGGACCCTGGTAAGGTCATAAACCATTTTTAAGCAAATTGTCTCGTTTACATTTTACTGATATGATGCGCAACTTTTCAGTAGACATGGGTAGTGTTATCTAAGAGGCTGAAGTTATGTCATGGAAGTAAAATACAGTGTAATTTTAGGAGATGTAAGCAAAATAGTTTAAATGAAATATATTCTATGCAATATTTAGGTTTTAGGTCTTTAACCTAGCAACTTTTAACATGTTGTAAGATGTTTTTGTTTTTTTTCTTACAGCCACACTAACACTGTCTTACATCGCCAGACTCTTCTGTTGCTTAAAATCTGTTTTGTAGTGCTTGTCGTAGTGACACTAGCTACTAAAAGAGACAGTTCTGATCAAGAGGTCAAATGAAAGGATTAGTTCTTGATCATTTATTCACCCTCATGTCATCCAAGATGTTTATGTGTTTGTGTCTTCAGACATGAAGGTTTCTGATGAAACAATTCCAGGATATAGTGAACTTCAATAACTCCAAACGGTTGAAGGTCAGTTTCTGTACAGCTTCAAAAGGGTATAACGTAACCAGATGTTGAATAAAGGTCTTATCAAGGGAAAAGATCGGCCATTTAAATAAAAATGAATGTATATGCTTTAGTAAAAGCTTTAGTATATGCTTTTAAGTTCACGCTTAATGAAGGCAGAAGTACAGTCAGTGTTTATAAATGCGGAGTTTAATGTTCAGTGACACATACAGTATTTAGATGTGTTTGTGTCAGTTTATGGTTTATCCTGGATGTTTTAAGAAATTTGTGACTTTAGACTCTGTACTTGCGCCTGCATCAAGGCACGTCCTGATTTTGCTGTGTTCGACATGTTCTTAGGTCAACACATTTTGTTCACCCTTGAACAACATTTTAATCCAAAAATGTAGTCTTGACCATATCTCTTCACCTATACCCATAAGTAATGCCTAAGATTTAATGATAGATGAATAATATTGATGTACAAGCAACAAACACTGATTGCAAGCCCAAACTTCACAAATGCTATACTAACTTAAACTGTTTCTTCAAATCTGACTGGCTAATCCCGGTGTTGTTCCAGGGTCAACAAAGCTGTTGTCTAGCGTGATCATTTGTGTTTATAAAGCATATACTTTTTTTATTCAATTTTTTTTCTTCTAAATGGCAGATCGTTTTGCTAGATAAGACTATTATTCATCATCTGGTGTCGTTTTGTAGCCCTTTGAAGCTGAACTGAAACTGTAATTTTGAGTGAGTAAATTAACAGGACATTTTAATTTGAAAGTGAACTCATTCCTAATGTCTAGTCAACACCTGATGTTCTTTGGTATTTATGTATGTTGGCTGACACTAACTGTATGTTATAGTAGTTATTTGTTGAACATTTGTACATATATATCGATTAAGAAAGGCCTATATTTGAAGATACCCAGAATATCATAATCAGTGGCGTAAATTCTGCTTAATTCTGAATTATTCACTGCAGCTTCTCAATTTCAGCTCAGTCTTTTAGTGTTTTGTAAATCCTGCAGCATGTTAAAAACACATTACTGATAGCGAAGTTAAATCTGAGACGATAACCTTTTTTTTCTGTCAGGTGATGACATCTCAAGCATTCAACATGAAATAACCATGATGAAGGACTGCACTCATAAAAACATTGTGGCCTATTTCGGCAGCTACCTCAGGTCAGTCACACAAGAAACTAAAGCTGCAGTTTGCAGAAAACTGAAGTAAAACTAACAACCTCTTCATATTGCACAGAAATAACAAGTTGTGGATCTGCATGGAATTCTGTGGAGGAGGATCATTGCAGGATATTTATCATGGTACAGTTCACATATATCTAATGTAATAAAGTCTTACATCAATGTATTTAATTTCAATTACAGTACATAGATTTTGCTGAAAATATATTCATATATAAAATATTTTCTTATATAACAAATAAGTATTTTTTGCTTAAACAATTTATTGGATAAAAAAAAAAGATGTTTAATGGTTTGAGAAGTAAGCCTTCCTATGTGTTGTTTCTGCGTGAAGGTTTTCTGTTATTTATGTTGCCTGATAGAGGATTAATGCTCATATGCTGTTTCGTGAGTCTAAATGAGGTCATTGTGTTTCTGCAGTCACTGGTCCTCTCAAAGAGAGACAGATAGCTTATGTGAGCAGAGAGACACTTCAGGTGAGGATGCTTTCACATCTTACATAACGCTTCATAAGGGTTCATGAGGTAATAAGAAGGGACTTCAGCTATTTTTTGTTGTATTATTTCCTTAAGGGCACAGTTCATCCAAAGATGTAAAGTTTCTCTCATGTTGTTCCAAACCTGCATGAACATTTTGAAAAATGCGGATGACTTAATAATTGCTTGTCCTCACTGACTTTCAAAGTACGGGGGAAATGCTTTGGAAATCAGCAACTGTTTGGTTACCAAGGATATTTTTGGGGTGAACTATATCTTTAAGGCATTTCACATTATCCTTGGCCCTTTTTCAAATGGATAGTTCTTTCTGTCTTGAGAAATATCTCAGTTTGTCTTTTTTTTTCTTCTTCTTTTTTTTCTGTAGAGTGAAGGTCAGTAATGTTGTTTGGTTTCCATTGTTTTTCCAAAGGTGGCTAAAAGCAGCGCTAACCCTGAAATGTGGTGCCAAAGGTGTACAATGTTACAACAGTATGGTGCTAGAATTGTGTGGCGAGTTGTTTTGCAAAAGACAATGAATCATAAACTAAACAATGCACCTCTCATTAAATATTCATGTACAGTCATAGAAACTTCCACATGCTGTGTTTAGTTTCTGCATCTGAGAGAAACAACATTTTTGTCATTAAAGGTGCTCTATGTGATGTTGCAGGATTTTAGCTCGATTTCCTTTTTATCTCAAACCGTATGCATCACCCCTTGATCGTCTTGATGTCTGCCCTTTGAATACATTGGGAAAAACCTGGTCTCAAAAGAAAACACAGAGGCTGCAATACCAAAACAAACACTATGGGCACAGGATGTTCATCACAACAAAAACAAACTTCGGCCAACCAATCGACAAGAAGAGGTGGGGTTTAATGCACTCAAACAAACTTCGGCCAACCAATCGGCAAGAAGAGGTGGGGTTTAATGCGCGCAAACAAACTTCGG
>JAUMHP010000078.1:9179860-9196140 GCA_032361065.1 Enteromius trimaculatus | reverse complement strand
ATCGGCAAGAAGAGGTGGGGTTTAATGCGCGCAAACAAACTTCGGCCAACCAATCGGCAAGAAGAGGTGGGGTTTAATGCGCTCTAACAAACTTTGGCCAACCAATCGGCAAGAAGTGGTGGGGTTTAATGCGCGCAAACAAACTTCAGCCAACCAATCGACAAGAAGAGGTGGGGTTTAATGCATGCAAACAAACCCCACCTCTTCTTGCCGATTGGTTGGCCCAAGTTTGTTTTTGTTGTTTTTCACATCCTGTGCCCATGGTTTGTTTTGGTATTGCAGCCTCTGTATTGTCTTTCGAGAGTGGTTTTTTTCCCAATGTATTCAGAGGGCAAGACGATCAAGGGGTGATGCATATGGTTTGAGATAAGGATTAAATCAAGCTAAAATCCTGCAACATCGCATAGAGCACCTTTAATTACTCGGCCTAATGTCATTCCAAACCTGTAAATTCATCTTCAGAACAAATTGAGATATTTTTGATGAATTATGAAAGCTCTCTGGTCCGACCGTAGACAGCAATGGAATTAACACAATCAATGTCCAGAGACGTCCAGATTAGTAAAACAGACCTTGTGATTGTAATTTGTAAGCTACAAGAATATTTTTTTATGCAAAAACCCACCCAAAATGATGTAGGGCAGTATTTATCTTAGTAAATATCACTAAAATATAGCATTTAAAATTATAGTATTTTAAGAAAAGTGTAAAGTAATGTTTAATAGATCAACAACAATAACAAAAAATGGTGAGGTGAGATGTAGTGGGAATAGCAGCTGATTCTTTCTTCCATATTGTAACTTATAGCCGTGTAAACCTGAAGAGAATGTGTTTGCAACTTTAGGCTTTTATTAAGAAAGTCAGGGTTTAAGTGGACTAAATGATGAACAGGGTCTGGCATGTATCACCAGAGAAAAGTTTGATGAAAAATTATGAGGTTATTTTATGCCAAATATAATTTCAGTGAACCCCTATGAATATACAAATAAAAGTGCTAAACTTGTCAGATGTACAGTGTGATGTCTCAGTACCTTCCTACCCTGGATTTATTACTGATCAGGGTTAAAGCAGGTTAACAATTGCACATGTGTACGCCTCATTCGTGCCAAATTTTTCATAACTGATTTCTGTTTGTTTACAGGGACTACATCATCTCCATGAAGCAGGAAAGATGCATAGAGACATAAAAGTAATTGCCTATAACCGTGTTGCCTTGCAGTGTGTTTGATGTACATTAGTAGAGTTCATCTGTATATGAGTGAGCTTGTTCACAGCACAATAGTGCATGTCAGATGATAGCGTGGATGTGCTCATTGTGTCGTTCTTGGTTGCACACAGGGTGCCAACATCCTTTTGACAGAGCGAGGAGATGTCAAACTAGGTCAGTCTGGGTTTACCCCCTGATCAGACCCTTACATGTAAACACACATATGCATGTTTGAACTAATACACCATAAATCTCTTAAATATGGGCTTTTGTCTCCCTTCTGTCTGGCAGCGGATTTTGGAGTGGCAGCTGAGATCAACGCATCTGTTGCTAAGAGAAAGTCCTTTATTGGGACGCCATACTGGTGAGTCACCGAGATATTATACTGTTGGAAACACTGCGCTATTGTTGTTGTGTTTTTTTTACAGTACCATTCGAAGAATGTTAATGAGTCAATAAGACTGCATTTATTTTACCAAAAGTATAGTACAATAATTTAAAATACATATTTTCAACATTCCATTTTAAAATTACATTTAGTACTGTGATTTTCAATATCATTACCGTCTTTAGTGTCACATGACCAAACAGAGATTATTCTAATATGCTAGGTTTTGGTGCTTAAGAAATATTTCTTTATCACACTTGATGCTTGTGGTAAAAGTGATACATTATTTTTAGGATTCTTTTTCAGTAAATGTCTACACTGTCACTTTTGATCAGTTCAATACACCTTTTCTGAATAAAAAAAAAAATACACCTACCCTAAATTTTAAGGGTGCATTTATTTGATCAAAAATAGAGAAAAAACAGTAATATTGTGAAATATTATTACAATATAAAACAACAGTTTTCTATTTTTTTTGCACAAATATTATGTATTCATGTGATGCAAAACTGAATTTATCAGCCATACTCCATTTTTCAGTGTCACATGATCCTTTTGAAATAATTCTATGTTATATCAATATGCTGATTTATTTTCAATGTTGAAAACAGTTACATTTTAAATTAGTTAATTTATTTCTTTAAACTTTTTTTCAGGATTCTCTGATGAATGAAAAGTTTAAAAGAACAGCATATAAAAAATAAATCTTTGCTAACAATATCAAAAACAAATCCCAAACTTTTGAAGGGCAGTGTTTAAATAAAATATTAGTAGTATCATACTATTATTTAAAATATTATATTAACATAGTTTATGAGACAGCATACAAACTTTCAAGTAGTTTTGTTCATTGTTGTCAAATTTAATTTAATTAAAAGAGCAGAATCCAGTTTTCATCTTGGTAATAAATTTATTAATGCATATTTAATACCATTTTGTATTTAAAAAAGTAAAGTAATGCCTAATCATATGAAAAATCCCCTCCGGTATTGCTTTGATATTTGTGACTATTTTACGGTGATGATTTTTCCTCAGGATGGCCCCAGAGGTTGCGGCAGTGGAAAGGAAAGGGGGTTATAACCAGCTGTGTGACATCTGGGCAGTGGGTATCACAGCTATTGAGCTAGCAGAGCTACAGCCGCCTATGTTTGACCTACACCCCATGAGGTGTGAGCACACACCCACACACACCCACTCAAATGTATATATATATATATATATATATATATATATATATACTACCGTTAAAAAATTTGGGGTCAGTAAGATATTTAATGTTTTTAAAGATGTCTCTTCTGCTCATCAAGGCTGCATTTTTTAGAAAACTGTCATATTGTGAAATATTATTTCAATTTGAAAATAACTGTTTTCTGTGTGAATATATGTTAAAATGTAATTTATTCCTGTGATACAAAGTATCATTCCGTGTCAGTGTCACATGATCCTGTCAGAAATCATTCTAATATGCTGATGTTTTATTATCAGTGTTGGAAGCAGTTGAGCTGCTTCATAGTTTTTTTAGGATTCTTTGATCATTAAAATATTAAAAAGAGCAGCATTAATTTAAAATGGAAAATAATGTTCAGAACTACTTTTACAGTAGTTTACTGTTTCACTACTGTTTGGGATCAGTACATTTTTACCCTTTCCTCTTTGAAAATAAATGAATACTTTTAGGATCTATTAAATGAACAACAAATTCACAGCATAGATTTACATTTTAGAAATGTTTTATATTTGGTAAAAAATTATGTTGTTTTTTTTACTTGTCATTCATCAAAGAATCCTGAGGGAAAAAAAAGGTTCCAAAAAACATATTTGGCTGCACAACTGTTTCCAGCACTGATAATAAAACATCAGCATATTAAAATGATTTCTGAAAGGATCATGTGACACTGAAGACTGGAGGAATGATGCTTTGTATCACAGGAATAACATTTTAACATATATTCACACAGAAAACATTTCTGGATTTTTAATCTAATAAATGTAGCCTTGATGAGCAGAAGAAACATCTTTAGAAACCATTAAATATCTTACTGTTCTTTTGATGTATATGATGTGTATGTATGTAGAGATTCTTTCAAAAGTACTGACACCCTTTGAGAGTAGTAACACTACAAAAAGTTGATTTTTTTGTTAAAGGTGCTGTCTTCATCTCAGTTTACACAGTCTGAACCAGTCAAACCTTGACCCCTCGGCAAACGTGAAACACGCTATTCCAAAAAAAAAGAAAATTGCTTAAGCCACCATGAATAATGTTTTCACATGCTGCAAACAGTGATGTAAGCTTGTCTAGCAGCAAATTCAAACAAAAAGACACGTTTCACAGACATTGTCCTTTAGGGTGAAAGGTTGAATTGAGTTCTGGGATGGGCGGCAGACACCACAAACAATTCTGTTGTTTCGCCCTCAGAGCTTTGATGCTGATGTCCAAGAGCAGTTTTCAGCCTCCCAAACTCAAAGAAAAGAACAAATGGTAGTATGCATGAAACCTAACTTGGTTTTCCTCATCTTTAGCTTCCTCATATTTAGTTTGCAAGTTTAACAAAGGTACGTTTATTATCAGGTCCACAGAATTTCACAACTTTATCAAAATGGCGCTGACGAAGAACCCTCGGAAAAGGCCGACAGCAGAAAAACTCCTACAGGTGCGTGTCAACCATATGTGTTTATTTTTTTTTATTCATGTGAAATCCCTGTGGTTTGTCTTTAATGTAATATTCTTATTATTGGAATGACGTATTTTTGTTTCCTGTGTCTTTTCAGCATGCTTTTGTCACGCAGCTCCTCACGCGTAACCTTGTTATAGAGCTGCTGGACGCCGTCAACAACCCTGACTTACAACAGACACAAACTATGGATGAGAGTGACCTGGAGGTGAACTGAGCGCAGTGAAAATATTTCATTTCAGAACACTTTAGATTAAAGGCAGGGTATACGATTTCTGAAAGCCAATGTTGATATTTGAAATCACCTAAACAGACACGCCCCTACCCTTTGATAGCTCCGCCCCACACATACGTAGCTTAAGCATCCCAGTCAATGAGTTCTGTAAAAAGCAGTACCAATGTTACACTGTCTACACGGGACGCAAATGGCATGACAAAATACTATAGAAGTAGTTATAATCAGTGATGCTAACGTGCCACGTTCTATTTATGATGCATTTATAATGATTTTCAGCGGTTGCTAGTGTAACTCACACATCAAGAAGAACCAAAAACAACTTCTGCGTCCGAACGCAGGCCTTACGCTCCTTGAGTTCTCTCCAGCGCTGGAAAGCTGATATTATATTTACACGGGTCATGCCTTTTCATGCCACAGACATTTTACTGACATTTTTGCTTTTTGTCTTTCTGTCGCTCTGCTCGGCTGTTCACTGAAACACTGTCTCCTCCACGAGTTTGTTTTGCTAAAGGACCCAAATTTTTTTCTAAGGCAAATCTTATACCCTGCCTTTAAAGCTGAAGTGTGTAATGTTTTCAATGTTAAATACTTTCTACCAATTCCACTTTAGTGTAAGAACTATGCAAATTTATTGGGAAAAGTGTAAAAATTGTGGCCCTGTGGTGTTTGTTCGAGAAGTCTAACATCTGTATCATGTTTAGAAAACCTGCTGGAAACAGGATAAGTGGCAAAACGCTCATTTGTTTATCCAGATCTATTAATTTATTAAAAAAAGTTATGTATTCAAAAAGATTTTATTAAAAAATAGAAATTATTTTTGGAACTGTTTTGAGGGCCATCAAGTCAGAAATGTCATACAACAATCCTGAAAATGAAACCGGGTTCATTTCTTGAAAAAAAAAAAAATAAATTAATTCTTACAATATTATATTAATAATATGATGATAATTAAAAAATATTTTTAATAAAATTATTTATAATAATAAATAATAATGTATTATTTTTTACTTATTACAAAACAAAAGTTTTTATTATTTATTTATTGAATTATCGAAAAATCATATAAAAAAAAAAAAAAAAACTATGAAATCAACATTGCATTCATGTAGCATCCGTATAGTACTATTAATTTGTAATTGACCCAGGAATTATTTTTGCTGCTCTTTTTGGTGCCAAAAAAAATACACAATTCACTTTCAAGCTTATCAACTTATCAAACACCAAAATGCTACACAGACAGTACCAGGGCTTTAAAGCTGCAGTCTGTAACTGTGTTTAAAATTGATATAATATTATATAATAAGACTTATATAATAAGAGTACAACACAAATCCATTTTCCAAATCGTGTTTTTGGCTTATCCTGAATCACTCCAGTACATCAATAATATGTTTTTATATTCAGACTATTTTAAACTGGTTCTGGTACTGTAGGAACCACTGCAGAGTTTATTAACTGCTTGATTGCAGACTGGAGATTTAAGCTGATATAGGATATGTTTTAGTCTTCAACCCTGCAAGGTTTATTTCCAGCCTTTTTAGTTTCCTGCCTGTTCAATTCCATGCAGTCCTGGAGAGCTTGATTCACTGGTTCAGGCATGTTTGACAGTGGGTCCCCAAGAGGTCAAAGATAAAAGGTCTTTATATGACTTCACATGTTTGTGTGTCTGTGTGTTTACAGACGTGCAGCGTCCTGCCTGATAAGATTCATTCCCTAGCAAAACTTCCCATTCAGAGAACTCTGTCTGAAGAGCAATGTGAGTCAAATTCATACTCTAATACACATATGTTTTGGTATTAGTTATCTTAGCATATTATATTGCATCCAAATAGCAGATTAAATTAATGGTGTTTCTCAACCGAATTAAACCTGAGAAGAGGGGCCTTCACTTGTTCACTTGTTCAACATATTGCAGTTAATAAATAATCTTATAGTAATAAATAATTTTATGAATTCTTTTAAATAAATAATTTTAGATTTGTACCAGGTGTCTGCTTATAGTGTTTTTGCACAATAAGTGTGATTTTGTCTTTACCGAGCATTTTGCATCCACTAAGACCGTTACAATTAGAGGAACAGTTCACACAAAAATGAAAAATGTCATAATTTATCACACGTCATTTTGTTCAAAAACTGCATCTGTGTTTTTGTCCATACAATGCAATACTTTGGGCTAGGTAAGTGAAGGCAGAAGTTTCATTTTCTGGTAAACTATCCCTTTAAGTGGCCTTTTTTAGTTTTTGAACTTTTAGGACTCAAAAGATATTGAAATCAAGCAGCAAAAACCACCGATTTTTGTCCAATTAAAAAGGAGACATTAATGATTGACTGCATTTACATGCCACTATAAAGGTTTTGTGTATTTGTGAATGCAGTAAAAGCGTTGTTAGTCATTTCACACGCAAAGTGAACATTTTACATAGAGTGAAGTTAAAACGTTTAAGTCAAGTCACCTTTATTTTTACAGCACTTTATATGAATTGAAACAAATTGGTTTAAAGCTGCTTCACAGTAATAAACTAAAACAAAACCAAGTGTTAATTCAGTTCAATAACGGTTTAAAGTGAAAAAAAGCTCAGTTCAGCTATAAGTAGCTGTGCTGAAGACATGTTGTTATTCAGCTCCAATCAGTCCTGCGTTAATTCCATTCGGTTCAGTCACAGGCTCAGTGTTGCAAAATTGGACAATTATGAAACAAATCTGATTCAGCTGTAAAGCAGCTCCACTGAAAACAATGTCGCCATCCAGCTCAAGTACTGTTCTCATCAGATGTTGTCAGTGGAGTCAGCTATTTACATTAAGACGCCTTTAAACTTTTACTCATCTCATCTCGAACAGGGTATTAACTGAACTGTGGAGTAATAAGACCGTTATGACCTCACCTTGCGAGTAGTAAACGCCAAATCAGGAGTGACTAAGAAAGAATGTGCCATTAGTCAGTGAGTGTTATTTATTTTGGTTTGGTAGATTACAGCAAGCTACGGCCACAAGCCAAGGTTAGCTGGACAACAGACGCTATTGTAATTGAGAAGCCACATTACAGCTATGAAAGGGCTTATTGTGTGTGTTTCTGAGCGTGTCTTTAGCTTCATGTCTGTTTGCTTGAATGCATGAGCGTGCGTCCAGATCTGCATGCTTGACTGTTACGCAGACAATACTATGTATACGAAAGCGGCGCTGTACTCCTATTCTGATTGTATGTGAAAGGGGAAGCGTGCAGCAGTTGAATACACCGATTCTCTTCTACTTGTGACTATTGCTTTTTTCTGTTTTCCAGTTGATCATGTGAGGTTTGGACCGCCCATGAGAAAGGAGACCGATCCCTGTCCAGATCTGGTGAGATTTAAAATGTCTAGTGCGTTATTTATGAAAATTCGGTTAGCACTAGTTTAAGGTGTCCTTGTTACACGTTTCAAGCACTTACCGTGATAATAACAACAATAAACCATGCATAATTACATGCAAGTAACTGTAACCCTAATTATTTAGCAAGTACATGTAGTACAGTAATATTACGATGCACTTAAAAGTACACTGTAACAAAGGACACCTTAAAATAAAGTATGACCAGTTTCTCTACCGTGTTTCATCTGTGAAACACAAAAGGAGAAGTTTCTAATAATGTACGGATCACTCATGTCCGTACAATCACTATTAAGAACACAAAAGGGCCAAGCTTGAAAATGTTTATTCCACTAAAGAAATTAGAAAACAATGCTTATGGTGTTCTGTTGTTCTTCAGGGGGCGTATGATGACTGGAGCGCTATCAGTAAAGACAAGGACTCACCGTGGGTTATATTTTACGCTTGCTTGTCTAAAAATATGGTGCCTGTAGTAAATGTTGAGTCTGATCTGCTAATGCATGTAGGTCATTCAAAAGTATTGATTGGCTGAGTGGTTTGACATCCTCCAATCACTCCTCAAAGTCTAATTTGATACATTTATTGCTAAATTATTGCTGTTAAGAAGCACTAATAAGGACTTCTCAGAAACGGTTTTAAGGGCTACATAGCTTTTTTTTACTGTTTATTTTACAGGAGTTTGTTAGAGTGTGTGGAAGAGGCCTTGATGGAAAGGTAATCTAGCTTCTTTTTGCAAATAATGAGAATACTTATGTTTAGTTGATTGTTTTCTCCTTGGTCAAATGTTACTTCTGTTCACTAGAATGCATTACTTTGCATGACCTTTTTGGTTAATGAAACATTTGGAAACCCTAATAAAAGTATTATATACTAAATTACAGTAAAAAAATATGAAATGCTATACCTATTGTTTTTAGATATATTTGCTTACCACCTTGTATATACCTTACATTTTTCCCTATTAAAGAAATGTCCCTTAATTATGTTTAAGAATGTTTCTATATTTTGATATGTAAATATGACTCTTTTTTTTTGCTTCAAAATTAGAGCAAAATGGCAATGTACTTAAACAATTAGGACATTTTTTTTTATTATTATTTAATAATATTATTAAAACAAAAAAAAAATATATATATATATATATATATATATATATGTTTGTTTTCCCCACAAAGCTACCACTCTTATCATTTTTAACATGACAAGATTAACGCACAACTAAAATGATGACATGACAAACATTTTGCTTCCTCTTTTATAGGAGTTTAACTATAAAGAGAGGCTCTTCAGCTGAGGTAGGGGAACAATGAAATAGGGGTAAAAAGTCAGATGTCTTCTAGAATCAGATCATTTATGTGTGTTTAATCCACAGCACTCACCGGATGAAGACGATAAATATGGGACGGTGAAGAGAGTGGTCTCTCCTTCCCAATCAAAAACAGTCACCAATCAAGAGAGAAAAGCTCCCACCCCCTGTTCCCTCCCCTCACCTCTTATTGGATCCACGCCTCTGAAGGACCCCACCTCCGACACTAACCCTGCCCTACTCAATGAATCCGCTTTGCTGATTGGTTCAACGCTGTCTGACCTGTCACTCCTCACAAACTCCTCCCTCTTCACAGACTCCTTCCTCAGTCGTTCCTCCAGTATTGGTTCCCTTTGCTCAACACCAACTGAAGGTGAGATAATTATCAATTCATGAGTAGGTACACACACCCCTATAGTTTTGATGTGGTCATGTAGATTACTATTATGTGCAATTTTTGAGTTTTTGGAATTGGCTTCACTTTGGAGGTCCTGTACATTTGCAGAACATGGAGTCATATAATGGACTATTGTCCTACAAATTGTTGTAGTAAAGGGAAAGTAAAGTCATATAGATCTGGCGTGTCATTGAGTAAGTACATTTTTATTTTGTCCTTTTATACAACCAAAAACACTTAAAACTGGGCAAAATGCCTTAAAAACCAACATCTCGCTTAAAGCCACTCGGATCCCATTTAGCAGCTGCGCAAAGCACTTAATGGTTTGAGTCTAAAGCCTTTTGGTTTTGACCTGTTAGGCCACATCACCCAGTGAGATTAATATACATTTATATGTATAGCGAGAACACATTGCGCCCTTAAAACCCAAACACTGATGCAGCCGCTGTGTTGAACAGGTTTGATAGCAGAGAGCTCTGTCGCTCCAGACCCAGGAGGAACTAGGAGTAATTTCCCGCCACAGGACCCCCCTCTCTCCCCAGAATGGAGCACTCTCAGAAGGAAACCAGATGACTCAGTAAGTGGATTAAATAGGTCAAAGCATATTTGATCTTTGACTTTAATGAGAATCTGTCTAAGGGTTTAAACCAGACATGTCCAGACCAAGGCCTGTGGGACAAAGTTACCTGTGATTACCTTTGATTTGACCTACTATGCAATATCACAAGAGAAAAACATATCTTTATTTCTAATTTAGATTTTTGTTTTAACAATTTTTGTTTTATCTTTGCATTTGAATGCAAAAGCAGTAAAAGTGAAATTTGACAAATTAAATGTAACACATTTTCATTATAGCTGGATGTTATTCATAGATTTTTGGCCATTGGTATTAAAGCGTAAAAAAAAATGGCAATCTTTTAGTGGTCACTCACTCTTCATTCTGATTTCAGAAAGTTGTCCATGGACTGCCACCTACACCACAAGTACATGTACGTACAGAGAATTACATGATTCTAATTCTATTGCATGCTCTAATGTCATGCTTATTATTTGAAATGAATCATAAATTCATTCTTCCAGATGGGAGCCTGCTTCTCTAAAGTATTCAACGGCTGTCCGTTAAAGACTCAGTGTGCCGTTACGTGGGTTCTACCAAAGACCAGAGGTGAAGTTTGCTAATAGTATTGTGAGCACTAGAGACAGCCGTATTCTGCTTACCTTCAAATACACACGAAACCATCAAACAAGTAAAAAAAAACTTGCATATGGTTTTGTGGTTAAAGCACAAGGTCAGAAGCAGGACAAAGTAGCTGATATGAACAAATAGATTTGTGCATTACACTAATGCACAAATCTATTGTAACCTGCTGCTGGGTGTTATGTCATCAGTAACAAACATACAGCAGTAATGCTGAGAAAAAAAGAACATCCTTCACTGCCCTTGTCTGGAAACTTTCACATATTTAAAGCACTCTCAGATACCGAATGCACTTTTTGTTTATTGCTTATAATGGCTTTTTTGTTCCCCGTTATTACTTATTATTTGCTTGTGTTTTTGAAGTTATTTTAGTCCTGTTTAGTATAGATGATCAATCCTATAATGCATTTATTTTGATTGATTCTTAATTTGCTTTTTCATTATATTATTGATGCTTATTTTTTATTAATTATGTCAGTAAACTCTTTAAGTAAAGGGTCATGAACTGCCTCTATTATTTTATTTCAGGTCTTTCAATTTCAAAAAAAAAAAAAAAAAATTGTTTGTAAACAAATCCATGATGAACAAAAGACAAAGTACTTACTGATGCGGTCTGGAACTTCATAAAAAATAAAGTTCATCCACTCCTAATGTTGAGATCAGAAGGAAGGCAATGCAAAGACTATGTTTTTCCATAATTTGGCAAAAAGCATTGTCTGGATTATGCAATTCGGTGGGTGGGGCTAAGCAGACAGCGATGTAGTAGCAGGTGTTGGTCTTCTTCTGCTGTTTAGCCACACTATTACGTCGTAGAGAGAGACTAGCTTCAATATAAGCTGTTTTTAGACTCACAAGAAAGTTTTGAGTTTTGCAACTTACAGGACGTTTTGTAGTTCAGAGACCTCTTAAATTTTGGTTTCTCTGTTCATGATCCCCTTAATAAAAAATGTAGATCCGATCATGATTCCTACAAGCGTAATCAGATTGAATCACCTGAACATTCCCACCGCTAATGATGAACAGATCAAATTTAGGCTTTTATAAACATATCAACATTGATCCATACATGTACTTTGAGTGCATCAAATATGCTAAACTGAAACTCAGAAAGTGTGGGCTTGACATATGAGAACCAGTGAAATTCATTCTTGCAAGTGCAATTGAGCTTCCCTTTACTATAATGATGTGATGTGTGTAGATGCACTGAGAAACGCCTTTGTATGTGAGTAAAAGCCTTGATTAAATGTGTTGATCACATAAATTGATCCTATCACTTCACAGGACTTGGACTGAACTAGTCTATTAATAAGGATATCTTTTAGAAAATCTTTACGAATGTTGTAAAGCATGATTCTTCAGTGGAGGAACTGAAATCTCTCAAGTTTCATTTTTGGATTCAAACAGTTGATACTGTAGATACCCCAGTCTTATTTTAGTGTGCTTTACAACTACTTCAGCCACTTCATCTTACCCATCCATCTTGATAAATTATTCTACTATCGTATGTGTAGTAATTTCTATTAAATTCATTTGCAACATACTTGCAATCATGTCTGCCCTGACTTAGGTTATGATAAGACTGATATGCTGATATTTACCCATAGATCAGTACCTTATGCTGGGTGCTGAGGAGGGCATCTACACTCTCAACCTCAATGAGCTCCACGAGGACACCATGGAAAAGGTAGCCATATTGTATTTACTTGGGGATCCTGTAATTAATTCACTGTTAAAAGTTTTTCATTTCACTTTTTTCATTCTGAGGAAACAGGTTTCCATAATTTATTTGCGCAAATATCCCATGAAAGAGTGTGTGAGATAATCTTTCTTTTCCAGTTGCTTCCTCAGAGATGCAGTTGGTTGTACGTGATGAACAATGTCCTTATGTCCGTCTCAGGCATGTGCAATCTTATTAATATGACTGCATTTAATGTACCACGAGGATCTGGTGTCTTGATTAACTCTCTGGCCGGTATCCTGTTTGTCTTCTGTTCACAGGAAAGTCATCACAGTTGACTTCTCATAGCTTGCCAGCACTTTTTGAGTACCGCAGGAATATGCAGCGTAGACAGGGGCATCTCGCGATTAATGCACACCGCTTGAGCACAAAGATAAACGCAAGGTTTGTTGAATCAAACACACCACTTATCTGTGAATGCTCAAGACTGCATTATGGTTATCTATGAGAACTGTAATTCTTGGTTAAGACAGGCACACTTGGCTGAAACAAAAACCCCAAAAGAACAATTTTATTTGATGTAGACTTTAAATTAACTAGTTTTAGTAGTTTAATAAATATTTTAGGAAATCAAATTTTTACACATTTCTAAAAATAGAAATGATATTTTATATTATCTTAAAGTGTAGTGACTGAGATTTTGCTGCTTCTCTACTTTGGCATCTAATCACAGTATTTATTAAAATGAGACCATTTATTGTTCTTTTGACATTTTTATTCATCCAAGAATCTTTAACACATGTATCTTGTTTCCCACAAAAAAATATTAAGCAGCACAACAGCATTAATAATAGTAATAAATGTCTTTTGAGCAGCAAATAAGCATATTAAAATGATTTCTGAAAGATCATGTGACACCTAAGACTGAAGTTATGATGCTGAAAATTATAAATTACATTTTAAAATATATATATTTTTTTATTTAAATTGTTATAATTCAAAATATTTATTTTTACTCTTATTCCTTGGTTTATGTGATATACATATTTCTTATCTTATATTTTATTTGTACATTTTTAATTATATATTTATCTTTAATCAGTTCCTCGGATTAAAGGGTCTGCTAAAAGGCAATAATTCTTATCTTTCTTCAGGAAGTACGCCATGTCAGTAAAGATCCCAGAGACCAAGGGCTGTAGAAGATGCAGTGTGGGTGAGGACCAGTGACCTCTGTAGGAGTTTGAATCATTCTCTAAGCCTTTTGTGCACATTTTAATGTTTGTTCCTCTGCTTCTAGTTCGAAACCCCTACAATGACAGCGTTTTCCTTTGTGCTGCTGTTCCCACTGGTTTGGTTCTTCTAATGTGGTACGAACCTCTGCAAAAGTTCATGCAGCTCAAGGTGAGAAATCAGAGATAAGAATGATGGGAACGGTAAAAATATCCACTTCGATGCGTCATTTTCCTGTCTTTTTCCATTTTTTTCTCTCTCAGCACATTGCTCTGAGCCTGCCAGAGTCTCTGCCCATCTTTGAGCTGCTCGTAAATGAAACAGAAGAGCTGCCACAGGTCTGTGTGGGGGTGAGAAGCCGTCCCCACCAAAAAGACAACACTGGACAGATGCACTTTGACATCATCCAACTGGACGACATGCCACAAAGTCTACCAGGTGCTGCACATATGTGAAAAAATGCGAAAATCGCATACAAAACTGCTTTTTTACTAAATTAACTATGTATATGAAGAATATTTCATGTGAACTATATGATTTGCATTGCCGCAGTGACATAGACTGATTATCTGTGTGTTTTGCTTGACTGAGTTATGTGACTTCACAGATGGTGAGTCTCTGGAGGTCAAGCAAGTGATTCAGCTTGACAGGGACACAGTTCTCATTGCACTGAAAAGTAAGAAATGCTTGTTTTTACTGAGCCATTTGAAGCAATTTGTATGTATGCTGAATAGGGGTGTCTGATACTGACCCCAAAAAAACGTTTTGGGAATTTTTCAACAACGATAATTAATGCGAATTAATGTGGGCTTTGTGCTGCTACCTTGGCTGGTTTAGGTCTGTCATGGAAAAGTAAATATGACACTAAAACTGCCAGTAGGTGGCGGCAAGTGCCTGTCTGATTCATTGAGTGCGATTACATGGACCTTTTAATGTGATTATAATGAGATTTTAACAGTATTGCGATTAAACTTTACCTCATGTAAACGCAATACTTCGATTATAATAATGCGATCATAATCGTAGCAAGCATAATTCTATTAACATAGGTGACCTATGCCAATTTTAATCAAAATATATTCAGACATGTAAACACCTTAATCGTAGTATTGCTGCTCTGACCAGTATTTTATGGCATTTACTACTGTTTCGGCTATTAAAATAGTTTAGTTTTGTGAGTTATGGCAAAACAATTATTTTTCATTTCGTTTAGAAAAACGTTTGGGAGCAGTTTTGTTTGTTATACAGCCCTAACCCTAACCCTAACGTCCAAGCAGCCAGAGGCAGAAAGTGAGCTGATGCCTTTTCAAATCATCACGACTTGCCTAAAATAAAATGTAGCCTACATACTAAAATAATTCAAGCATATGAAAATGTTTTAACATTAAACGTCACTATAATAATAAAAGTGCGCTAGTCTATCATATCCACATGTGTTCAGAGACTGGAAGATCACTCCAGGACACGGAGGCACCAGCACAATCACTTTCATTCTTTCAGTGGAAACAAATAGCCTTTGTTGTAATTTTTTCTGATAAAGGTAAGATCCATCATTCGGAACTATAAGGGTAAGAAAAAGCATGTAAACAGGATTGAAAAGCTTGCTCTTGACATGTAAACATCATAATGTGATTAAGTCCTTACTCTGATTATTGGAAATAATCGCATTATTCGTGCGCATGTAAATGCCATGATGAGGGATTTATTAATTCATTTATTAATGAGTGATTCAGTGACTAACTTGGGAAATGATAATCGGGTTGAGTGATATTAGTTAAATACATCTTATACGTCTTTTAAAAACAAAAACCCATACAGGGATATTTCTACCTTGGAATATACGGACATTTAAACTACTTAATAACATAATACACAAAATATGAGTTTGCCCACCTTGATCCATGATCCTGGTTCTCCTCATATCTTACAGACAGACAATACTACATCTCCCTGCACAAGTCTCGCTCAAACGGGGTGTTCCCCAGGGTTCAGTTCTCAGACCTTTATTATTCATCCTCTATATTCAGCCTCTTGGCCAAATAATGTGTTGCTGTGGTTTTAACTACCACTGACATTCAGATTCTACCCATTCAGTGGCCTCCTTATCTGTGTCAGTGAGTTAAAGGACTGGCTACACTCTAATTTTCCCTTGGCGCTAGGGACCATGCGCTATTTCCAATCGGCTGCTGTTAGATGTTTAGGTTTTGATTCTGTACCCATTGCTGACTTTGGGTGACTACATTCAGCTGTCAAATTGCGTAACTTCGTCCTCCCCTCAGTATAAAAAATGCAGAATCATTAGTGCATGTGTTTATTACCACTCACCTTGACTGTTATAATTTTTCTGGCTTACCAGCTCACTCTATCTTTCGTCTGCAGTACATTTTTCAAAATTCTGCTGCGGGACTATCTGCTCACATCACCCCATTCTAATCTTCACTTGATGCCTGTATCTATTTGTGTGCAATACAAAATTCTTCTGCTCACCTTTAAGGCACTCAAGGTCTTGCTCTTTTTTATCTTTCCAAACTACTCTCTCCCTTTTTCCTTCTCATTCAGAACTTCTTTGTGTCTAGGTTCTGCCTATCTTCAATGGGCAACAG
>JAUMHP010000078.1:9164860-9174860 GCA_032361065.1 Enteromius trimaculatus | reverse complement strand
GGCGGTGCGGTGCGTTGAAGACTGCAGTATTAATATTAATGAGCGGAGAACTTGCCATTGGACACTGTCAGTGTAACCTAATTAATATTCAGAAGCAAACCATCGCCATTGGACGCTTAACCTAGTTAGTATTCAAGAGCTATTCCCCTTCGACGTAGGATTTGTGATTTCGAGCCTAGAGTCACAAAGTTTCAGAGGAAAGCGTTTGCAGATCCAGACACGCGATGAGCGTTGGAAATGCAACATAGCGTTGTTTTGCGCCTCTGTAAGCCAACATAGAGAATGGACAAGCGACCGACCTCAGCACAGTCAAACGCTGAAACTCCGGACAGGTCAGTGCCAATAACACCCGTTTTATACTTTATGACATCCCAAGTACACTGTTAGTGTCGCGACGCCAGTGGATTAAAGAGAATATGGTGTTGTCGCGTCTCGTTATACAGCTAACGTTAGAGGGTCATAAAGGTGTGTTTTGCAGCCTTTAGTTACTGAGTGACTTCATGCAACACTTCGGCTGTCTTTGTTTGAATGGGATGCCATAAACCAGACATGCAGATAAGAGCGTTTTATCAACCTTGAGCAGTACTGATGACAATAACCTTAAATATAATTTTTGGATAATATTCTTTATTATGTGTGCACTCACATAAACAGCGGTTTTAAAAACGCTACAAATCAAGATCCAAGATTTGTATCTAAATGAAGACTGCAGGACAGGCATTAGTGTATTTTGTTGTACGTGGAGCGGGTCGACCCCCTCAGGGGCGCCGCTTTGTTAATATCACGTGACCAAGCCGTGTCATGTAATTGGCCAAATTAATTTTGTGCATATATAAGTCTGCTTGTGATGGTAGCCTGGTTGATTCTTGTTTATGCACTGAATAAAAAAGTAATTGTAAGTAAAAGTGATTTATTTGTTTATATATATATATTTTCTTGGAATTGCGAGTTAACATTATAATTTGCCAGTTTTCTTACAATTTTTAAAGGTTTTCTTTTGAACGACATAAACTTGCTATTGCATGTTATAAAGTCAGAATTGCAGGACATAGTTGCATTTGAGTGTAATAAAGTGAATTGCAAGGTGTTAACTCGAAATTTTGGGATAAAAAGTCAACCTTTTGAAACGTTCTTTCTAAAATGTATAACCTTTATAACTTACAAACAAAGTCAGAATTGAAAAATATAAACTCACAATTCTGAATTTATAACTCAACTCAACAACTTTTATCTCGTAATTCTGGAAAAAACAAAAAAACAATTGTAAGATAAAATTGTTAGATAAAAATTCCCAATTCCTTTTTTTTCTTTCTTTTTTTTTTTCTTTGACAAAAACAATAACTTTCAACCAGTGCTCCAGATGTTTTATAAAGTATAAAAACATGGTCTATTTAAATATCTACAGATGTGACATAACTGTCTGGCAGCATAGTTCAGAATTATGAATGTTGTTGATGTACTGGTCCTATTGGGATAAATAAGAGACAACAGAACATAAACTCTTCTAAATATCTTACTGTCAGACATATATGTCACTAACACTTTTACATTATAGTCCCACAGGGGCTCATGTTGAATGGTGCAAACAACTGATTGCAGCCACAATGTCAAGTCAGATCTCTGGACCCATCAGCTCAGAGATGATTGCCAGAGAGTACAAGGTATGAGCGTATTGGTGGGTGTGCATATAGTTAAAATATACTTAAATATACTCTTTTTCTATTGATGCGCAACACCAATCTCATATGGTTTTGATTGAATTATTTTACAAAAAGCACATCTGCTTTTATTTGTTATGTGGATATTCATGACACTTGTGCACTCAAAGTTAAGGTTTCGCTTATATTTTATCACAGTTTGGTAACTTGTAGAGGAAAAAGTCTTTACTCAAGCAAATCTTCAGTGTAAAAAAATTGGTAAATGCTCACTAACTCAAAACAGTCCTTGTTTTTTTTTTTTTTATGCATTGCCAGAGATCTCCACCCAGTGCTTTTAGTTTATATGCTCTTATGCAAGAGGCAGCAGACTGCTGTTTTGTCATGAAACCACGGTGAATCAGAACATTGCTGATGAAAATATTTGATCAAGTCTTCACAGACGCACAGGTCACATAGAGAAGGAAGTTCTCTCAATATTTACACATTTTGTTACAAAACCTCATTTTTCCTGCACTTATCACGGGACTATAAAAGCATCATAAAAATAGTCCAGACAACTCAGGCAATAAGGGCATCTGGAGTCATAAGACAGCTTTGTGTGAGGAACAAGCTAAAAACAAGTGACTGAAAATTGTGGCTATTTGTATCTTTTAGTGTGGTGTAAAAAGAATAGTTCATCTAAAAATTTCAATTTGCTGAAAATGTACTCCTCATTTAGTCATCTGAGATGTAGATGAGTTTGTTTGTTTGTTCATCAAGACAGATGTGGAAAAATGTAGAATTACATCAATTGCTCACCAACGGATCCGCTTCAGTGAATGGGTGCCGTCAAGAAGAGAGCCCAAAAAGCTGAGAAAAACATTGCAATGATTCAAAAGTAATCTACATGACTCCTCTTTCCATAATATTGTTTTTTCCAATAAACATGTCAAATCATCTGAATCAGGAGAGAAATATGCACAGAGCAAAGCATAGTTTATAAGCAAAACAGTTCTAAACACATTTGTCTGTGGTTTTTGATGTGGACCTTTTCTCTGGAGGTAGTGTTTTTTGGAAAATACACTTATATTTTGGCCAGAAGCAACTGATAAAAGAGTAGTGATGCTTCAAACGTCTTTTATAAGTTAAGATCAACCTCTCTGTCAATCATGCAGAACTTCTGATTTTCACACTGTTCTGTTCTTCAAGGGGTCATATAACAATAAACTCACTTTTACGTTTTTAAATAAATTATGGTTAGAAATTGTAATTTTCAGAACTCGGAGATTCCCATCCGCGAAAATAACCTGTACAGAAACATGTGATGATAGAAACATCTACTACAATAATATTAGCAAGTAAAATGACTTTTCATGTAATTGAAGAAAGGTCCACATTCAGGTCATGATTCACATGGTTTTAAGCTACTGATTTCACAAATGTAAGAATACATTTTATATTGTAATATTTTAAGATGAAGCGAAGGTATACTTCATTATCCATGCTCATTTCTTTTTGAAAAACCATGTTAAGATGTTTTTAGAAATGATCCAAAAGGCCTTTGAGGCTTTTGAACATTTATTTGTCTCTCGGTCATCGTTGTAATTCATTACATTATATGTTTTGCTCTCCACAAAAAAGTTTTTTATACAAAATAAAAATAATTACCTTATTACGGAGATATAAAACTATTACTGGGAGATGTTGCTGTAATGTTTATATGCATTTTGTGATCAGAAATGATCATAATTTCCTCGTAAAGACATATAAATATCAGAAGCTGCACCAAATTGTATATTTTGCTCCGTTTGAGAATCATTCCAGTATACGAGCTTCATTAGGAGCTATAAATGCCTTATGATGGGTAGTATAATGACCCAAAGCTCGTGTGTATGACCCCTTTTGACCTCATTAAACCTGCATGGATTCTTGAAGTTCTTGTAGTTTCCTGAAATTTGCACTTCCAAATTTCTTTCTGGTGTGGTTACATGCACTGTAGTATTTCTCCTCTTTCTTCTTTCTCTTTCCTCACCACTCTTTGTTTTTCTGTGTTGTTGTGGTGTTTCTTTGGTGCAGGACTGTGATGTGGAGGTTACAGGATTTCTGTTGGACAGTGACCATCAGCAGACTGCCCCCTCTTCGGCAAGTCTCTTTCTGTGTGTGTGTGTGTGTGTGTGTGTGAGAGAGAGAGAGACTCTGTTAACTTCAT
Organism: Enteromius trimaculatus; assembly: GCA_032361065.1. NCBI lineage: Eukaryota > Metazoa > Chordata > Actinopteri > Cypriniformes > Cyprinidae > Enteromius > Enteromius trimaculatus. Next base: position 9,171,014 of record JAUMHP010000078.1, on the reverse strand, counting down.
TAAGTTTAATTTGACATAATTAACTTACTAACAGACTGAATTTCAGAGTTCCGTCTGTCTGTCTATCCGTCTATCAAAACAACAGTCTGTCTGTATGTTTTGTATCAACATCAAAAACCGCATTTGTAATTGTGGATTTCTTGTATTGACTGGTCATGATAATAACAACCTGTTACCAGCATGTTATGGTAAATGCACTAATTGTACTATTATTTTTCCTGTGTCTCCACTATGCCTTACTGTATTCTGCATTATTGATGCCGTAGATCACTGAATATGTGTGTGAGGAGGGAAATACAGATGTTTTGACTCATATGCCATCATGAAATATCACCACCCCGTGCCATCTTTCCAGGGCTTTATTTGCATACTGCTGAACAGACCTCCACAGATCTTTTGTGTTGGTGAAGGTCAAGCCTGTTGAACTCCACAGTGCCGTCGTTGTCCTGCAGCTGGACTGTAAGAGAAAGACTGAATTCTCTGATTCCTCCGTGTCGGCGAAGCTGCCAAGCAGTTGTGTCACTGTGGGTGGAGCAGACCCATGAGCCCCCCGTCTCATCCTGCTGAGCTCCCTACTCATTTTCAACAGTATGCTGTACTTTTGGGGCCAAATGTTAACTTGCGGTTCATGCAATCTGAAAACAGTAATCGCACTGCTTTCGTGTTGCATATAGAAGAGATTTTTACTAGTCACTTGTGCTAAATTTACCATCAAGAGTAGATGGTTTCCAGAATGTTGCTGGGTGGTTGACGAGGTGTTCACAGTGTATTCTAGCCAATCTAAAAATATGAATGTTAAATATTTAGCTCTTGCTGAATTTGCATCATCAGCAGCTTACTTCATGTACCGTCCATTTGTTTCCCTGTGTCCTAAATTACAGCCCTGCCTTCCGTGTTTAGTTTACAACCTCAAACATTGGACTGTTTGCTTTAGGCGGAGAGAGAACTCAAAGTTTGGGAGTGGTGGCAAAGGAAACCACATACAGAGGATCTCTCCGACACGGAGTTGTATTTTTATACTTTTTTTTTTTTTTTTTTTTTTTTTTATGGTATGAGTATTCTGTTAGAGGTTTCTGAATAGTTTGCAATCAGTGGACCTTGTGAAGGTAAGTTGCAAAAAAATTCTGGAACCTTTGAATTGTAATTAAACAACTAGCGTTTACCTGTATTACTATATGAGTATACTTTATTCAGAATATCCATGCAGAATATCTAAAACTCCAGGCTTGAGTTATGCTGATACTGGAGTATTCCAATAGGAACATGTAAATGTGTATCCTGAATATAGACCTCAATCAGAAAATGATGTGCATGAAATCATGTCAAAATGTGTTTGTTTGACAGGCACTACGAGAAGGAAATAAGCAGGCTCAGATGGAAGAGGCTCCACGTGTTCCTGGAGAAAGCATTAAAGCTATTGGTAAGGAACTTTATTATTGAGCATCTCTTCATATTATCTATTAATATAGAACCATCATGAAGCATAACAAGAAAATTATAATAAGAGATAAGTTTATCTGCCCTGCAAAAGTTTGGAAACGACCTTGAAAAGTGGGGTTTTGGACAATATTGGCATGAATCCTTTTTAATTTGTAATTTTAATTTGTAACACTAACTACGGAAACATATTTTATTGCATAAACAGTTCATGCATAGAAAATACTGCTGTCAGTCTATTCAAACATTGACTTGATGTTTTACTCCAAGCCTCCTGAAGAATTGCCCAGAGATGATTCACAGTGGTTGGACACTTCTAACTGACATCACAATCCGGTTCCTCCCGTAGTAGCTCAACTTTGACGTGTATATATTGTCATTTCTATGTAATCAAAATGATCACGTTTTCAGTGATAATGTCAGGTTTCTTAGTAACTTGTAAAAGTATTTGCACCAAAAAATGGTAAGGATTAATGCTGAAATCATCCAAAACCACACTTTGCCAGGTGTGTTTTTAAATGTTTGGAGGGCAGTGTATATGGATCACAAGGTCAGTGGATAAGGCTAAAAATTGTCATCTTTTTTAGAAAGAATAGTTTAAAGGTCTTCCACACATGGTGTTTATGTCAGTGGTAGATAACCACTGTATGCTTTGGTGTTTTTTACAGTCAAAGATGTCATGTATATTTGTCCGTTCTCTGGGGTCGTGAGGGGAACTCTAACCATCACTGACTACAAGCTCTTCTTTAAAAGCCTGACACGGGTAAACACACACTTTTCTATTTCTTCTTACAGCATCTACAGGCAGTTCAATGCCAAACTGACATCAGTCAGCTGTGGCGTCACTTTACATTACAGTTCTGAGCTACGGACATCAAAAAGTAAAATAAAAATTCAGTACTTTCTGTACTTTAGATATTTCTTTTGCTGTACTTGCTGAAAGAATAAAGACCAGCTGATGAACATGGTGAGCAAATAGGGCTGGCTGTCTTTAGGAAATGATCTTTGAATCATTGACTCAAATGATTTGTTCAAAACACATTCACTTAGGAACAAAATGCTGCTTCCGATTTTGTCTGAAACTGTTTTCATTGGCGAAACAGAAAAAACAGACAACTCATTTAATATGAACCGTTTTATAAAATGAATGTCACATTTCTAATCATGCTAAAATGCTAATATTCAGGGAAAAAGCAGTTTTGTGATATTACATAACTCTTAGAATAAAAAAAAACATGTAGGGTTATTTTTTGGTTTCATAACTAGACATACTTGATAAAGTCAGCTCGCATATCAGTAAACAGCTACGATATCAACAATAACAATGTTATGTTCAATATCTCACACCCCTATAAAGCAAGTGCTGCTTTGTTTAGAGTTTGTATATCCACCTTCCTAGTTCTGGTTTTCTTTCTTCACATAATGAATACAGACTACTGCCACAAATTAGGACACAACTATGATCTCTGTAAAATACAGTAAAATACAGTTTCTGGCTTAGTAGATTGATATTAAGCTATTCTCAAAAATTATTCCCAAAGTGTCTTCTCAGATCTCAGAAAGCACAGATGTTTTGGTTGGTTGATAACGTTGTTTTTGTGTTTGGGAAAGGATCCTCCGTTTGTGCTGGATGTCAATCTTGGGGCCATTAGCAGACTGGAGTCTATCGCTGTTCAGAGTCACGGAGACGACACTCAAGGACTTGAGATAGTTTGCAAGGCAAAGGCCACATCAGTCTTTTTCCACTCTTCACTGGCTCTCAGCCTTTTCCTGTCTTTGCTTCTATTTATTCTCTTGCACGCACCTAAATATGAATTCCTGTCATTTCCCAGGACTTGAGAAACCCCCGGTTTGCGTACAAGAAGGAGGGACAGAGCAATTTGGAAGTGTTTAAAACACTGTCAAAGTACGCATTCCCTCTCTCCCACAGCCTGGTACGACTTAATGAAAACTCTCAGATGTGTGCACTAGCTGAAGGTGTTTCAGTGTGTTTAATAATACATATTCCCTCTCTTCCCTCAGCCTCTCTTTGCCTTCAAGTACCGGGAGACTTTTCCAGAAGATGGCTGGAAGATCTACGACCCAGTGTCTGAGTATAAGAGGCAGGTAAGAACTGGCACTCATCGTATGTGTTAGTACAGGTCATTATTTATGTTGTGATGTACTGTATGTGTGTCGATGTTGGGCGGTAACAGGGTCTTCCAAACGAGAGCTGGGTCATCAGTAAAGTCAACAGTAGTTATGAGCTGTGCGAGACGTATCCCGCTCTGCTGGTCCTGCCTTCAAACGTCACAGAGGACGAACTGAAGAGAGTGGCGGCCTTTAGAGCCAAACGCCGTTTCCCAGTAAGATAACTAATTATTTTGAAATGTAAAGGAGAATTTTGTTTCACTGTTTGTTTGTTTTTTTTTTGGACAAATTGAAATATCTTAACAGCACCTGTATTGTCATCAGGGTTATTATACGGTAGGTAACAAAAACGAAATCTCTAAAAAACATTAAAGGCAGGGTATAGAATTCCTGAAAGCCAATGTTGATATTTGAAATCCCCAAAACAAACACGCTCCGCCCCTCACATGGGTTAAATGCAGAAGACAAATTCCTAGTATGAGAAACCATACCTGGCCGCATGTCACATCCTTTTCTTTCCTTTCCTTTTTTTGTTGCTTTTCCTTAGACCGGAAACAGAAACAAAGAGATGGAACTCTCAGCAAAAACTGAAACTGCTCTGTCATATATGATTGTAGATATCCAATACACATCCAATGCCAATTGACAGCCTTTATAATAAAATGGCATGGTTCCTGCCTCATTCAGTTAATTGTTAATATAATACACTGATACAGTTATTTCAAACGTTTGACTGATGTTACGAAGTGAATTTGGAGTAAAAACACACCAGTAAACTTTTTTGTTGGACAACAGGTTTGTAATCTTTCCTTGTATTTTCATTGTAAATAATTAGCAAGATGGGCTAACATATAAACCGGTTAGCCCTGTTCAATCAAATTAATTCAGCATATTAATATATTTTATTGCCTTGTAGAGCCTTATCATGCCACAGACATTTTACTCTTGCTTTTTATCTTTCTGTCGCTCTGCTCAGCTGTTCACTGAACACCGTCACGAATAGACACGCCCATTACTGCTGATTGGCTACAAGATTGTTTGGGCTAAAGGACCTGAAGACATTTATAAAAATTAAAAAAAAAAAAATCGTATACCCTGCCTTTTAACTGAAATGTAAAAAATATATATATATATATTTTTTTAACTATTACTACTTAATAAAAATGTTTTGTCGTTTAAAAATGCCAGAACTTTTACTAAAATTTAAATAAAAATAGAAAATATATAAATGAAAAACTAAACGTTTAACTAAACTAAAAGTTTTCGTTTACATAGTGTGTTTGTGTGTACTGTGTATATTTATTGTGTATATAAAGATACACATATACAGCATATATTTAGAAAATATTTACATGTTTGTGCATGTGTATATATGTATATTCATATAGTTTATTATTTATATTATACATATATTTAATTAATTAATCTTATATACTGTACATGCATGTATATTTGTATGTATAATAAATATACACAGTAAACACACACATTATGTAAAAAACACTTTTATTTTGAATGCAATTAATTGCGATTAATCATTTGACAGCACTAAATGAACGTATTAAATAAGTACAGTATACTAGTAATTCACTGAGACTAAAACAGTGCTGATTGTCATATTAACTATGGCATGAAATATTAAACATTGCTTGATTTGTTGTATCATGACTAATGTCCTAAACATGATCCCCTTCCATCAGGTGCTGTCCTGGATTCACCCTGAGAGTCAGGCTGCTATAGTGCGCTGCGGTCAGCCGCAGGTGGGTCCATCAGACCGCCGCTGTAGGGAGGATGAGCGGTACCTGCAGACCATACTCGACGCCAATGCTCAGTCTCACAAACTTTGCATCTTTGATGCTCGCCAAAGCACCGTGGCTGACACTAACAAAGTAAGCAACTCTGTTTTAACAAATGAATACAACAGATATGCCTTAACGTTCACAGAGGGTTTTTTTTCCCATTTTTGAATGTTCGCCACTGCTAAAGTCAGATTTTACTAATATATACCAGATTTTAGCAAATATGTGGCTTCTTTTCTGTAGGCCAAAGATGGAGGATATGAGAACGAGAGTTTCTATATCAATGTGGAGCTGAACTTTCTGGAGATCCCCAACATACACGTGATGAGAGAATCCCTGAGGAAACTCAAGGAGGTGGTGTATCCTGCCATCGACCAACAGCGCTGGTTCTCATCTGTAGACTCTACACACTGGCTGGAATACATCAGGGTGAGAATATGTGACTGAATCACTGCACTGCACCATGATGGACTCATCAGATGCTCATTATATCCTGAAGATATATCATTGATGTTTCTGTTCTGTCTTTTCAGTTTTAAAATATTTCTTTTGCTTAACATTTAAAATGAAACCATTGGATGAATGAGTCTGTTGCACCGTCAAATTGAAAATATTCTTAGAGAAAGAAGTTAAGAAATAGGAAATTTTAAGAGTAAAATTGGAGTAATTTAGTACTACATCACATTCTCACCAGTGAATGGGTGCCATCAGAATGACCAAATAGCTGAGTGCATCAATAAATGTCTTGTGAAGGAAAAAAAAAAAACCCTCTATATATGTGTGTGTGT
>JAUMHP010000078.1:9152389-9164760 GCA_032361065.1 Enteromius trimaculatus | reverse complement strand
GTAATCAAATAAAAGTAATTTTTACTTCTTAAAACTGCATTTACAACAGTATTGGTCATTTGATTCCTTTATGTTTGTCAGTGCTGTTTAAAAATGTGGTTCGATTTAAGACACAAGTTAAGTGTGTATATATAAGTACTTTTTGAATGTATGTTTGTCAGTGTCAGTACAGTGGGTTGGATTCAAATGCCTTTGTATTCTTCACACTTAAACTTTTGGCTTAGCCAAATAAAGATACTGCAGAAATGCAATTTAAATTGATGCTCTAAAAATGCATTCATTGTATTTACTGACACATTTAGCAAAGCACGAAAATGATTAGGTTTTTAAAATAGTTGCATGACATTAAATGTACATGATGATAATAATAATAAAAATGCAAAATTAGAATAATATTAATGCAAATAATGTAATAAGAAGCATTTCTTAAAGGTACAGCACCCACTAAAATAATTGTCTGTGTAGCTCTTGCTAGCAGGTGCGGTGCGCATCGCAGACCGGATCGAGTCGGGAAAGACGTCGGTGGTGGTGCACTGCAGCGATGGCTGGGACCGCACGGCTCAGCTCACCTCTCTGGCCATGCTCATGCTGGATGCACACTACCGCTCACTCAGGGGCTTCCAGGTGCTTCTGGAGAAGGAGTGGCTGAGCTTCGGACACCGCTTTACCTCGGTCAGTAACATTTCATGCAAACATAATGCACTGAAAGTTTACTAGCATCTTACGGCTTCCTTCTGTCTGTCAGCGAGTGGGACATGGAGATGGAAATCATGCCAATTCTGAGCGCTCCCCTCTCTTTGTGCAGTTCATCGACTGTGTCTGGCAAATGACCCGGCAGGTAAGGAGCAATGGAGCTGAAATTAAAAATGTGATGTTTATTATATGACTAAAGCATTCTCTGTTTTTTTTTTTTCTTTCTCTATAGTTTCCCTCTGCATTTGAATTCAATGAGCTGTTTCTCATCACGGTGCTTGATCACCTGTACAGCTGCCTGTTTGGGACATTTCTTTACAACAGCGAGCAAGAACGAATCTCGAAGGCAAGAACAGATGCCTGCAACTGTTACTTAGTTTTAAAGTCATTCTGTCATATTATAGTCACCCTAATGTCATTTTTTGCAGGAAGTGTACAGCAAGACCGTGTCTCTGTGGTCATATGTAAACAGCCAGCTTGAGGAGTTTACCAACCCGCTGTATGTGAACTACGAGCACCATGTTTTATATCCAGTAGCCAGTTTGAGACATCTTGAGCTTTGGGTTAGTTATTATGTGCGCTGGAACCCTCGCATGAGGCCACAGGTGAGCAGGGGATGCTGAAGGTTACTTATTCCACATTTGCTTCAGTTGGCTGTAGATGAAAAATGTGTGTTGTGGAGTTCTTAATTTGTAGTAAAATCTTAGGATTAGTGCATTTACTTTTGTATTGTATTTATTATATATGGTAAAATGTATCTTTTTAACCATTTATTTTAGAATATATGCATTTCATAGATGGTTTTATTTACTAATGAGGAATCCCTAAAGGGTAATATTTAACTTTTATATGAAGTTTTATGAATTAATATTATATATTTCATACATATTATATAATAATATGTAATTAATTATGCATTTATTCAAGCTGTGCTAAAAAATTATATTGTTCTATGTTTTTTTCATTTTTATCTGGAAGAAATCCACTTTTGTGGTCGATTAACATTTGAATACCATTTTATATAAGTAATTAAATTATAGATTACTGGAAAATAAGTCGAATGTTTACTTTGAACAATGTATTTAAATATAACTTTTAGAACCAATTTGGATTCATTGTATTAGGAAACTGTACTGGTCATTTAGTTTTGATGTGTTTGTCAATGCAGCTCGGCATGTCATTCAATTTTTCACACTTGGATGCTTTAAACTTGCTCAGATCAGATGATTTCAAGTGGATAAAAATGCATTAAAATTACGCATTTAAAAAAATCACATAAAAGATTGTACATAAAATAAATACCTTTTAATCTGTTTTTTGATTATTAAACTTTTTGTTTTTATTAATTTATTGTTCATTTTATCTTGCATTTTAGTGTAAATCTGACAAAATTTTAAAATGTTACGTTATGCATTTGTGCCATATTCAGTGACCCTAAAGGCTGTTTTCCCTCATCTCTCTTTGGCAGGTTCCTGTTCATCAGAATCTGAAGGAGTTGTTGGTGCTGAAGTCAGAGTTGCAAAAGAGAGTGGATGAGTTAAAACGAGATGCAGCTACATCACATTCTGTCTCCTCCTCCTCAGAGCATGAAGGCATGCCCATGCAGACAACTGTCTGAGCATATCTTATTAACTTGGTAAATACTGGTGTCAAAACTCATAATACATGTTCTGATCTCTGTTGTCACAGTTGGATAATAACAACAGTGTTTACATATGTTTGACAAGATCCTAGTTTAATCCTTGTTATTGGTTCTTGGAGTTATTAGTGCCCCCTAAAGGCCATAAAAAAGCACTGGTCAAAGCACTACAGCAGGGCTCACTAAGTTTGGTCCTGGAGGGCCGGTGGTCCCCTCCAACCCTAATCAAACACACCTGAAGCAGCTCATCAAGGTACTAGGTTACTAGGTATACTTGAAACTTCCAGGCAGGTGTGTTGAGGTAAAACCCTAAGCTAAACTCTGCAGGACACCGGCCATGCAGGATCAAGTTTGATGACCCTTGCACTGGAGAGTTTTCTGTGCATAACTTTGCGAAAGCCATTTTGATTTCCATCATATATTATTGGGATTTTTATTTAGTGTATTGAGTTTTATCGAGAGCTGAGCATAATCGTGTTAACAACCATAGAATGCTCTTTACAGATCATGCTTGAATATTCCACTGGCTTCTTGCTTTTATATTGTATATAAGAATTACTCTGCAACACTAAGTGAAATGTAACAATTTAAAATCATGCAAAATGTACAGTTTGTGCATAGCTTTGCTCTGTGCTAGTGAGTGACATATTTGTGTTAATAAACTGCCACCTTCTTTTATAATAATTAAAAGCATTTCAATAGTATAGCTGCGAGCAGCGATTCCGGGGCCAATCCCGCTAATGGGCTATAGCATGGGCAGAGCAGAATGAACTTGAACAGCGCAAACGGAATGTGCTTGGAAACAACAGCTACATTCAGAAGTCTATAGTTCAAAATTGAACAGATATTTAGATGAGAATGACCCAAAACACATTTCCGATTCAAGATAAATGCACACGGAAGGTCTAACTTCTGGAACAGACAAAACACTCACATCGTTTCTGATCATAGTCCCACGTGAGGTTCAAACCCACAACCTTGGAGCTCAGGGTCAGAGGTTTAAGCGACCGCGCCACTCAGTTGATGCACTCTGAACAAGCTGCAGAGGAGAGGTTAATGTGTGAGAATGAGCTGACAAAAAAAGTTATCCTAAAGCAGAGTACGGTTAACTGGATAGATGAAGATTCACATTAAACAGGATGGTACTTGTTTTGCATGCAACTCATTAAAATGCTAAGCTAATTAGCATAATTTAAAAAACAGGGGCACAGTACACTTTGGAGAGGTATTTCTCGAGACCGGTAGCGAATATCAAAAATCTGTTAAATCATTTCTGTGCGGGTCGGCCCAAAGATCATCTGAGCCAATTTTGGGAAGAATTGGATCAGTTTTGGAGGAGGAGTAGCGAAACAACTGTTTTTGAATTACTTCAATGCGGAGGACATGCACATTCATGGAAAATGCCAAATGAGACATAGACAGAATCCTCATAACCCAGGAAATACAATGGCATTAAAACAAAATCATTTGAACAATGTTTTCAAAATTTCGCTAACACTAGGTGGCGCTGTTTTAAAACTTCCGGGGTACTTCCGGGACATGGTCTTGATGATGCCTACCCATTTTTGTGCCAATTTGCGAAATGGTTCAAAAGTTACTATGTCCACGCATGCGCATAATGATGTAGTGGTAATTCTGTTTTCGGACTATTTACAACCCTGTCTCTATTTACGAAATGACTCGAACCAGTAGGCCTAATGCCATACAGCAATGAATTGCAAAGGGGAGTATGAAGGAAATTGAAGAGTTGCAGTGACAGAAAGACATGTGGAATAAAGTCTATGTTCATGTAACAACTCCTTTATTATTTTCGATTGGCAACTACATATACACATTGTAATGCATAGCATAAGCTACATTTAAAAACATCTAAATAGACCCGACGTGAACTGCTAAATTAAAAACATAATGTAGCCTACAAAAATGTGCCGCCTGGCCGTCAAGTGTTTCATCCCATGTGTGTGTGATACCAATAGTGTAGGGAAACCGTGCCGTTTTCTACTATGTAATTACATGCATACGCAGAATGGATCGTGTACTGACAGTTACTACAGTTTGTCAAATTTCAAAATGCCGGACACGTTGTCCCGCCCACCCAGACATAATTGAAATCCACTCATTTGGCATTTACCAAGAAATCCATTAATGCCAAGATCATTATTTTCGTGGACCCTCAGTTTATGGTCTTGATGAAGTGTACCAAGTTTCGTTTCGATTGATCAAAGTTAGGCCGAGAAACTGCCTCTGAACCATTTTTGGCTTGACCTCGATAAGTTAACAAAATCATAACTTTTGAACAATAATAATTTTTAAAAAAAAATCTGTTTTAAAAAAAGTCATTTCTGTGCGGCTCAGTCTAAAGAACATCTGAGCCAATTGTAAGCAGAATTTGTTTTGAAGGAGGAGTAGCGATCAGACTGAATGCTGTACTTTTCAAAATGGACGCTACTTTAACGGGCAGAGTCTTAAATGTAAGCTATTGAGTGTGTTCAGTATGATGAAAGCAATCGGATATACTAAGTTTTTATTTTTGTAGAATAGGAGTTCATGAGTAATAAGCAGTTTTGAAACAGTGGTGGCGCTATAGAGCTTAGAGTTCCCAAAGTTGGTCTGATCACTATTCATGGGCATGTCTACAATTGTGCAAATTTCATCATTTTCCTATGTTTCCTTCATTGGGCTGCCATAGACTCCCATTGGACGATAATAATAATAATAAAGAAAATTATAATAAGATACAATACTTTGGCAATTTACTAAAAGTTGGCTAATGCGGTATGTATGTTATTTTCTGAATGTGTTTGTAATACCTTTTTTAAAAGTGTTTTATAGTAATTTTGTAATTTCTTATAATTAAATTTGTAATATTTGTGTATCTTAATATGTTTACAACTACATTTTGTTTTATAAAGAATAAAAATATATATATCTTAGATCCTATGCGTTATTTCTGCTGCTTTTGGTTATAATAATGGCCATAATAATCAAAATAAATAATAATAATAAAAACATGGGTTAAGGTGACATGTAAATGCAATTTAAGTAAAATGCTTACAATAAAACAAATAAGTCTTGTTACTAAATGTAATATTGAAAACAATGTATGTCCTTGACACGTCGTTGAGGACAAACCTTTTCACACAATATTTTATATTATCATATTTCTGGATTTGTAGGCCATCTTTGTTTCATATGGCAACCTGAATACCCTTTTTTCTACTCCTCTACTCTTTTCTTGCGCCCTAAACATTGTACAGTATACAGTTCCTCTGTACAGCGCACTTTAAGTTCACGCTCACACGTGGTTTTCCACAGACCTTTTTAAGTTCTGTTGTTATGACAGCAATTCCCGCCTTGTTTTTGAATAATGGGTGTGGCTTACGCTTCTGTCCAGTGGCGGAAAGCAGATTATGAATATGTATTATCTTTTAACCAATCCACAGTTGTGGAGGCTGTTTTAAATGCGTGCCGGGACTGACCAATCAGGCAGGTCTCGTAGTGAGCTAGCGCGAGGCTGTGTGGTCTTCTACAGAGAGGAAGCGCGACTCGAGGAGGCCGTTAGTGTGATTGAGGAGAAGAGACGACAGGACAAACATTAGCAGAAGGTATTTATAAAAGACTCCATTTTAGAAATTTCACTGGGGCCTAATGTTTCCTTTACAATCTTATTTTAAGCTTTTTTTTCGTGCATAACCCGTATTTTATATATAACTTCCCGTGTTTTCCTTTTAAAAAACTAATCTAACGTTACAGTGAAATGTTTAACGGTGGGTTTATTCAGTTAGTTTAAAACTATTTCGCTTTTATTTACAGACTCAGAAAGCTGTATTTTTTTTGTCTGTTATAACGAAGTTGAGTGACGAACGTGCTTTTAAAATGGCTGGCGATGTAAAGATTTGCCTCAGAAATCACGGGCTGTTAAATGGCCTGAGAGGCTGTTGTGAAGTGCACAGTGTGTCGTCGCTGAGTTTGCTTCGTAATAGTTTTACCTCGTTGCATGTTTTCTAGTTATGGAGAGCATTAAACTGTTAAAGCGCTCTTGACAGCCAGTGCCAGTCATGGCTGGTTTGCATCTGCCTTTGTTATAAACGGGTACCGGGCTCGAATTTACTAATCTTACTATGGTGACGGTTTGCCTTATGAATATTAATGAATTCGCCGACGTTGCCGCGTAAAACATCTACAGCGTAATTTAATATTCATAACGAACGCCTTCTCCATAGTATGATTCGTTAATTCGCTGGCTCACTAAATACGCCCACCTAAATACGTCTGCATTGCAACCAATCAGTTTGCGGGACAAACGTCACGGTGCGTCATTAATATTCATATTGCTATAGTAGGTTTTGTGCTTTTTGGCGTCAAGTGTGGAACTGGTAAAACTTTGCAAAAGCTGGCTTCGCAGCTCATTGTATTTAATAAACGGCTTATAATAAATGGCTTTTAAAATTAGGCGTGCCTTCGGAGTGTCTGTTGTGAAAACGGCGATCTGCAAGTCATTGTTCCTCGACGCTGATAAGAGGCCATTTTGGAGTCTCGTTTAAGGGAAGCGGCCAGTCAGTCCTTCTCTTCACACATGGTCTTCAAACTAGTCCAAGACCGTTTAAATGAAATCTCATTTTAGAAATATTCGCTAATTTTTAACTTAACGGTTTAAAATAAAGTTTAGTTTCTGTCATCAGTTTGGATTTCACAACACGGTAACGTTATATATTTAAAAGGTTTGAAGGCACCTCCGTCGATGTGGAGAACACATAGGCTATATTGAAGCAAACGGGGCCCCAAAGTAAAAATCACATTAACTAGTCTAAGGTAACTTATGTCTTTTAAAAACATACCATAACCCATTAAACTACGAACAAGAAGAAAATGAATACTATGTGACCCATAATTCTGTTTAAAAAAAAAAAAAAAGTGTCTACTGTTTAGTGCAATAAATTTCTCATGTAAGTTAGCTATCATATACGCGGTTGTGTAACTTTGACTCTTAAATTTAATCCAAGCATATAATGTTGTAATGTTATGATTAGCTTCATAGTGTGGTTTGAAATCCAACTTGCACCTTTTTAACAATTTCTTTAAAATCCCAATGACTAAAAGCAACCAATGCTGCGGAGAACCGGCTTAGCCCTATGGCACTCTGTTAAGATGGTGTCTAGGGATGAGCTATGAAACGATGCACTTTTTCTATTGAATCTGTGGTTCTAGTCATTTAGGCCATCTCCGTCATATACTTTTATGTGTAAGTTAATTAAATTATCTGTGTTTTTGTAGGTGTGGTGATAGTTGAGTGGCTTCGTAATCATGGCAAAGGGTGAACCAGGGAAACCCAAGGGCAAGATGTCCGCCTACGCCTATTTTGTGAAGACGTGCCGTGAAGAGCACAACAAGAAGAACCCTGGTGTCTCCGTTAACTTCTCAGAATTTTCCAAGAAGTGCTCAGAGAGATGGAAAGTAAGTAGTTTATGCTTGGTCCGTGAGAAATTCGGTGAGAACGAATACAGGCTAAAGGTATTCGACATCTGTTTCAGACTATGTCCCCAAAGGAGAAGACTAAATTTGAAGACCTGGCCAAACAGGACAAGGCCCGTTATGATCAGGAAATGATGAGCTACAATCCAGGAAAGAAAGGTCGTAAGCAGAAGAAGGACCCTAATGCTCCGAGAAGGCCACCGTATGTGTTTCTTTATAGAAGGCTTCCTTCTAGAGCTGCTTTTATGGAATTTAGATGGACTGTGGGCTTGTTTAGTTTGGTTACTTAAATGTTTGTCTCTCTTCTTATTCACAGGTCTGGATTTTTCCTGTTCTGTGCAGAACAAAGGCCCAACATCAAAGTTCAGAACCCCAGGCTGGGCATTGGAGACATAGCCAAGAGGCTGGGAGAGATGTGGAACAATCTGTCTGATTCTGAGAAGCAGCCCTTCCTGTCCAAGGCCAACAAACTGAAGGACAAGTATCAGAAGGTGGGGCGTGACCTCTCTCAAAATGCTGGGTTCTGGTGTAATGGCTGCTTAAAATTCTGCCCAGGAATACATTTAAAATTGTTCAAATAGGAAAAGAATCTTAAGTTTCGGTAAAGCTTCACTGCATTATTTGTTTAGTGCAGCCATGATGAGCAGAAGGCAAAAAAGAGAAATATTCCTGTTTTTGACTGCTAGTTTAGGTATTTATTTACTTGACCTTTTGTTTTCTCAGGACATGGCTAACTACAAAGGAAAAGGCAGCGGAGAGGCATCCTCTGCCAAATCCGCACCGAAAGATGATGACGACGATGAAGATGATGATGACGATGAGGAGGACGACGAAGAGGAAGATGAGGATGATTAAAGAACTTGTTTCTTCTAATTGGGCAGTAGGTTATTTGTTCGCTGCCAATTAGTATCAGTTAAGTCTGGGTCTTCGAGGTCTTGATGTCAAGGCTGCTATAAACTGATCACCAGTAGAAACGCCCAATGCATGCAAGCTCTGACTTTAGACAACCAAACTCTCTCAGTGCTGGGTTTGCTGGTGGTCCTGTTACAGCTTGCTATTAAACTGCATTGGTAAAAGCAAAATATTTCCACGTTCAACAATAAAACAAAGTGGTAGCAGTGCATACTCTTTTAAAACTATTTAAGGTGGTGTGTTTCTGTACGGCTGTTGACTTAGTTTTTTTTTTTTTATATATATATATTATTTTCAACTCTCCCAGCTTTCAAAATGCACAATTTGTTGATATTTAAGGTTCAGTTCTATTTGGCCCCATAAGCTTCCTGCAATGTTGAAAGGATGTTTGTGAATTGTGGTTATATTATTTGTGTAACTTTGACTGATTACATTGATAATTTTATGTGTGGAGAGTCTAGGGACATTTTCAGCTTTAATCAGAGGCAAGTGATCAGCTGTTACGCTGGGAAAAGCTCTTATTGGCACCTTCAGTTATTACCTCCTGTTTTTTTTTTTTTTTCTTGTTTTTTTTTAATGTCTAGGTGACACTGTGATTTGAAATAAACATGGCATTTTTAGATCTCAAATGATTCAAGCGACTTTCTTATCTGCAAAATGTTCAATGTAGTGTGTAAATACTTGGGGTATTTGTCAATGTTATCAATAAAAGGACAAATGGTGATAGTTTCTTTTAAGAGTGCTCTTTTAATTTGTACTCCCTTGTTTTCATTCTGTGTATTCAGTGGTGACTCTGATAATGCATTGACTGCAGTGAGCCACTAGGTGTCAATAGAGTGCACCAATTGCACTGTTCAATAACCTAGAAGAAGATGTAAACAACCCAAAAAAAAAAAAAACCAAAGTGAAGTGCAATATTAATCCATGAAAATATAGGTGCCTCATAGTAACCGGTGAAAGATTTAGATGTGCCTTAACTATTTGTCTCTCTGCAAAGGTACATGCATCTAAAACTTCTCAAGAACTAAATAGTTTTGTGAAATGCCTTCCTGAGACACTATATATATATATATATATATTAAAAAAAGTCTTTCTGGTGTGGAGAAGAAATGTGTGAAAAGGCCCTCTGATATCCCCTGAGAGCTGAAGCAAGCGATACATATTTAATGCGGTGTCACTTCAGCTGTTGGGTTTATACTGCAAGACAGTAGTGAATATAAAGGAAACAATGGAATTACGAACTACCAGAGACGGTGATATGCGTCTCACGTGCTTGCCTGTACATGCACACACACTTATTTGGACCCTTGAGGCATGTTTGAAAAGTGCATGTTTAATTAGGTAATATAGGTGTCCAAGTGGATTGTATTTAAAATATTTATTTTGATCAATTTTCAAGTCATTTTGGCACACAATTAAGAGTCAATTTAAACAGTAAAAATCCACCTCTTATTGTTTTCTGTGTTATAAATGTATCAAAGAATTGCAAACAAATTTAGACCATCTCTGTTTCAAAGCAACTGATAGCACACACACGTGACATGGATTCAGAAATATCATGGTCAACAAGGTAATCTTCGTTTTGTCAGACAAGGATTTATTAGTAATATTATCCTGGGCCACAGAGCTGTTTGTGATTTTGTGACATGGGCACTCATTTTTAATGCAGATGAAAGACTTTATACACAACGTGACAAGCTACAGTATCCAATATTAATATTGTGACTGAAGCAATAGGTTTTTCAGTGTCAGGATATGCATCTAGTGCTTTCATGCTATTGTCTTTGAAATGAATGTGTTTAATATCACATCATTTCCGCTCCAGACTCTTTTAACTATAAAGCCTACTTTATCATATTTGACTGTATCATAAAACTTTGTTGAAGAAAATACGTGATCTTCTACATTTCTTCTGTCTCACTGAGTACACTTATACAGTTTTTAGCCTTTAAATGTCCTCCTCATCCACAGGTGCCAATGGGTGTAAAAGTAAAAATTTCAATTAAATGCGAAATAAAAACTTTCAAATCATATGAGCCAATATTTTATTCACAATAGAACTTTTATTATATGTACTGCTTTTTTTAATTATCAAAAAAATTAAATTAAAATAAATGTTTAATTTATATATATATATATATATATATATAATTAAACATTTTTTTTTGCTTTTGTTTTATTTTATTTAATTTTATTATATTTTATTGTTTTTGTTTTAATTTCATTTCATTTTTTAAATTTAATTTTCCTCACTCTGTAATATCTAAGATTAAAGTAAAATGGTCTTCGAAAACATTTTATATTAAATCCTAAAAAAAAAAAGAAAAGAAAAGCCTATTATTTCTGACACTCAGCACAGTTTAGAAATACAGCCCAGCTAGATGCTACCTATACCAAGATTCCCAAATCCCATACATCACCCTCCAGCATATCCCGCCGCCCTGCTGACTTCCATTGATTTATGCTAACAGCACATTAGCTTTATTCAGTTCATCAAGGCTGCTACATAATAGATTGACGAGAACATAAAGTATGCTAGCACAAGAGCAATTATTTGAGGAAGGCTCATTTTCATTTCATTATTGTCTGTCAGACTCATATCTGGATTAGATTTAATGCCCTGACAGATACATTGTAAAATCCTTCACTTAAAAGTCAGGAGAGCTTATTAATAGCAAGTCACTCCAGGCTGCATTTTTTTAGGTCAAAGACAGATTTGAAGAGAAATAATTGATGCGACCTGCTATAAAATCTGAAATCTACTTTATCTACTAGCTTTATCGACCGGAGGAGCCGGTGTGCAGCCGTGCCCCTGTCATCACCTCGTCTGATTGCCTCTGGACTCATGCACTCCTTCCCAAGAGGCTGTGCACCTCCCAGCTCCCTGCAGATATACAGAATGAATCAGCAGGGTGCAATCACAAACTTTAGGATCTCTTCTTCGATCAAATACGCAGGCCTGATGCAGAGAAATAATGTACAGAGGGGAATTCATCCATCGATACACATCCTGCTGACCTGATCAGCGTATGACATCGGTGTTGAGTTGTCTGGTGTGTTGATGTTCTGCCAGCGCTGGAGATCGGTTGAAGCTGCTTCAGCCCCACACAGAAAAAATAAAGCACAACTTGCCTATTCTTCTAGTTCTGACAATGCTGTCATTCACACTTGATGCTCTTTTCCCCCCCTATACGGTCATTTTATTATTGAAGCACATTTTTGCAGCGGGATACACAAATACATTTTTCTGACTTTTCTTCTCAGAATGGCAAGATGTGAAGTATGAGTTGTTAAATATAAACTAAGAAAAAAAGTCAATAATATAATAATAATATAATTATTTTCAATAATTTCATATATTTCTGGAAATAATGAATTTCTTTGTGTGCATTTGGATATTTTTGATAGCATAAAGTCAGGGTGATGTAACAGTTACATTTTACTGATAAAATGATCATAAAATAGTAGAATTAACAAAAACCTTTTGAGACAGAACAGAATCTATCTATATATATTATTATTATTTAAAATGCTTTTTGCAAAATCACAAAAATCCACATCGTACAATCAACATTTATGATAGATAGATAGATAGATAGATAGATAGATGATAGATGATAGATAGATAGATAGATAGATAGATAGATAGATAGAT
>JAUMHP010000078.1:9123340-9152289 GCA_032361065.1 Enteromius trimaculatus | reverse complement strand
AGATAGATAGATAGATAGATAGATAGATAGATAGATAGATAGATAGATAGATAGATAGATAGATAGATAAAGTACTTCTAATTAAAAGTTTACTTCTAAACAAAGAAGGTCCAAATTAGATTTGTCTTTACATTAAATTTTAATAGTAATATTATTAGATAACTTTATGTATTTCTACTTGAGTTTTGAGGATTTGAGTTTGTTCGCTTTTGTTTTTAATTATGCAAATATAGTGCTAAATTAATGTTTTCATTCTTTCAGTTAAATGATGCCATACGGAGAAAAACATTTCTTAGTGTATTGATTATCATGTGTTTGCAATCGTTTCAGGCATTTAAAGGGTAATTAAGACTAAACGCTATCGACTGGGGAAACGACTCTCACAGATATCTAGACATGACAAATGACTTCAACTAGCAAGAGCCTTATCTCAACCAAATATGACTGTGAAAAATGTGGCCAGCCATTCATATGGATTTGTCCTCAAGTCTCTTTCTCCTCCTGTGCTCAGAGAAGCTGTAAAAGAGCATTTGCTTCCACCTTGAACCCATGCAATACTCGTGTGACCTGCAGTCCTCAATATATTCCTACTATCCTTTCTCTCTATTGTCAGTTAGAACATAAGAGCACATTTAGATTTATCTAAATGCACTGTACCTTTCAACAGTTGAGGGTAAGTGAAATCTCCCATGCTCATCAAGCCTTCATTTATTTGATCAAAAATACAGTCAAATGAAAAAATGTTGTAAATTATTATAACAATTAATTTAAAAGCTGTCTGTTCAAATATATTCCAAAATGTAATTTGTTTCTGTAAGTCAAAGTTGAATTTTCAGCATTATTTCTCCAGTCTTCGGTGTCACGCGATCCTTCAGAAATCATTCTGATTTGCTGAAAATAGCTGAAAATAGTTGTACTGCTTAGTGTGTTTTTATGAAATCATGTTTTTAAGAATTTGTCAAAAGTTCAAAAGCACAACATTTATTAGAAACATGTTTACACAAGTATATTATGTCAGCACACTTGAAACCCCAGTTATCTGTGTATGAATTGGTTGCAGGGCATTTCAGATGAATGAATTTTTGGTCAAGTGATGAGTGTGTAGGAACCGTAACACAGCTCTAATGACTCCCACAGGCTAGTGTTGCCTGTTCCAGCAGGTGGTTGGCTATATGCTGTTATTTTTTTTCCTTCTGTCAAAACTCCAGTTTCTGTGACAGATGCACCTGTCATTCAGACTTTTAAAACAGGGTATTTCTGTCTTGATATATGTGATTTCTGCTCTTATAGTTTCCTGTAAGGAAAAGGAGAGCAGCTCCACCTGAGAGAGCCAGTATGTGAATCAGGTCCATGTCAAACCGGTGCCTCAATGACAGACGGCTGGGCATGGTACAAGCATGGTAAAATTGTTTGTGAATGTAGATTCTGTTGCAGACATCTATAGGGTTGAGTTCATGTAAACATGAAAATCTTTAAATCATAATTTTCTCACACTCATCATTCTAATCCATTCTTTCTTTGGTGCAGCACCAACATTTTGAAGAATATTCATAGTGAAAGTAAATGGCCTCCAGAATATCTGCACTTTGTGGGTAAAAAACAAAACAAACAAAAAAAAAGTATTATGTAGTTTGGCATAATCCTTCATTAAAATTTCATAGAAAAAAACCCCTCACATTTTTCATTGTTTTTTAAACTTGACACGTGATGTTTATATTACACAAAATAACGTGCTACCGAACACAATGGTTAAAAAGAAAAAAATATTTAGGAAATGTTAACTTATCATATAAGACTCATACCGGCCCTAATAACTGTGTATTGAGGTCAGTCTCCTGTCTGTTCTCGTGGCATAAATGTAGCTTAAGCTCCAATGTGCGACATTAATGCATTATTAACGACAGACAAGTAACATGATTAAAACATCTATTACCAACAACGTTGGATAGTGTAAAAACGCTCCTTTTCCCCTGTCAAAAACAGCTCTTTAGAAATTACTCTGTTCTATGTACTTCTCCTTTAAATCTTCACAAGCTCCACTGACCCCGCCCCTCTTTTCCGAGTTGCTCTCGGAGGAGCCGTATTCATAGTGAAACTTGTTAATTAGCACATTTTTAGGAAAGGCGATTTGCAAAAATTCATTAAAAGACATTATACTCACAGCTTCGGTCGTGAGACTGGATCATGAATGATTTGCGTGAACGTAAACGCATTTCTGTTGATCAAGGGTGCGTTTATCTTCAGAACCAAACATAACATTAATCCTCTGTGTCTTCAGTCACTCAGATGTCGGAAGTAAATCACTACTGCTATGTTCATTAATACATTCAACACCTCAATCTCTTAGGAGTCTTGTCTGAGGTCTGTCGAACATGCTGCTGTCAATCAACTATTGTGGGAGTGGCCTCTGTCTGTGTGACGCCACACCAACATCCATTTGAGAATGGCTTGATTTCAGGAGGGGCAACTTATTCTTCGCTTAATTTAATAAACATACTTGTGGATCTTTATCATTGTAGTGTGGTTGTGTACACACACTCCCAACACACATTTCAGTCCAAACAGCTTGAAAAAGTGCATGCACCACCGCATGACCCCTTTAAAAAATGTCTATTTAATTGGAACCAGAAGTGCAGTTTTGAGCATGTCTCTTTAAATGCAAATGAGCTGCTGTTCCCCACCCCCTTTTCCAGACAGGGCTTAGCTCATTCCACAGATACTTTGCTAAAAAAAAATCAAAAATTTGCTTTTAATTATTGTGTCTATCATGCTGAAATCATGCTTTGCAAACCATAGTAGTTTAAACTTCTGATAGACCTATACACACACGCACACACACACATTTGATTTAGGGCTGAAATAGAGATAAGGTAATATTAATATGCAATGCCACGGTTTAACCACTAAATGTAGATGTAACAGCGAAACTGAAGTAAAACGCAAATATAAATGTGCCGTACACATTTGTGTCTGTCATTTTGTTTATGTAAATATAATTTACTAATTTATAACTATTA
This sequence comes from Enteromius trimaculatus, assembly GCA_032361065.1. Classification (NCBI taxonomy): domain Eukaryota; kingdom Metazoa; phylum Chordata; class Actinopteri; order Cypriniformes; family Cyprinidae; genus Enteromius; species Enteromius trimaculatus. Next base: position 9,149,272 of record JAUMHP010000078.1, on the reverse strand, counting down.
ATCTTGTGTTGTGATTATTGTCTGTGTTTGCAAATCTTACAAATACAAATATTAATATAACAAGTCCTCACGTTCAAATTAGCAAGCTCTCCAGTTTGCTACTGATTTACCTTTATAGTTTATGTCTGTGAAGGTAAACAGCTGGAAAAGAAATCTCATGTTTATATTAGATAATTGTGCCCGTAAAGTAATATACAGTCAATAAATCAATAAATGTACTGCTCTCCCTTTTCTTCTGATGGTCTCTCCTGTACGTTGAGATTTTTGTGCCAGCAGCAGCATGATTCTCCACAATCCGACATGTCTTTAGCTGCGAAAGCAAAAGATTTCCCAAGTGTCTGTGACAGACTAAGCCGATTGTCTCAATGTGTGGCCTGTGTCAGCTGGACACAGCCTCTCATGGCTTTCTTTCTCTAAGGTGATCTCTTGCCATTTAAATTCACCGTTAGGATTCAATTCGGCAGTTTGCTCATCATCATGTGCATGGCAGCAAGAGAGTAGGGATAAAGTTTTAGGCAAGCTTATGTTGTAGGCACAGGCTTCTTACAGAGCTTTTTTCCTGCCACTGCCGGCTTTGGATTCTTCATGGAGAGTTTGGCAGGCTCTATATTTACAGTGCCCTCCACTTATATTGGCACTCTTGGTAAGTCTGAGCAAAGGTGGCTGTGAAAATAAGTCTGCATTGTTTATCCTTTTGATCTTTCATTCAAAAAAATCACACAATTCATACCTATTATTGAAGTAAAACAATTGAAAATATGGAGAAATTCTTGTGATGAAACAAATGTTTTTCTCCGATACTTGTTGACCACAATTATTGGCACCTCTAGAATTTTGTTTGAGTAAAATATGTTTTTAAGTATATTCCCATTCATATTCACGATTTTGAGCACTCCAGGGTGATTATGAACATGAAATCCAGCCATGGCTTTTTGTTTCACAGAAATATATATAGGAGGAAAAACAAAGCCCAAAAACCCTTTAATCATCAACACAAATGAGAAAAAACAATGAATATATTTATGATGTGCAAAAGATAATTGAGTTCCACCAATTAGTAAAGTTGCTTTAAGAAAAGAGCTAGAGCAGTGAAAATGTCCATTTCCATCATCAGGGAAATAATTAAGAATTTACAATCAACACACAATGATAAGAAACTGCCTGGAAAAGGACGTGTGTCTCTATTATAAACTACTACTAAAACTATAAACTATTACTAAAATATCTCAGGGTCAGAAAACCTTTTTAAAAAATGGTCAAACAGCTCCCACATCAGCACATGTTGTTTGGGAGAGTTTAAGAAAAATTAAAACCTCCAGCATGTTCAGTTGTCAGACAGGACTGGAACTACAAATGGGACTGGCTTCGATGATCAGATAAAACTAGAAAATTAGCTTTTTAGCAGCAAACACTCAAGATGGGGGACGGTTTGGTGAACACAGGGATAAAAAGTCCTCCATGCGTATAATGAAATATACTGCTGTATTTTTGATGTTGTGGGTCTATATTTCTGCTGGAGCTCCTGGACATCTTGTTTAGATACATGACATCATGGATTCTATCAAATACCAACAGAGAACAAATCTAAAACTGACTGACCCTGTTATAAATCTTATAACGGACCAAGGTTGGGTCTTCCATTGGGACAATAATCCAAACATCAAAATAAACACAAGAATTAGTCTCGAGCACAAAATGAAGCTTTTGCCATTGCTGTCCCAGTCCTCTGACCTGAACCCTGCAGAAAATGAGTGAGGTGAACTAAAGAAGATAAGCACCATCATGGAGCAAAATCTAGTGAGCAGCTTAAAGTATCATAGGCATGCTTTTACGTAAACATTTCAATGTAAAAAGTATTTTACAAATAGATATCTAGAAGATACTTTGACTGGAGAACTTAACTGCAGAAAAAATTGAAGAATAAGAAGAAATTTGTAAACACTGTAATTATAGCATGTGAAGGACTGGTTACTGCTGTCGCGAGCTCATGCATTATACATGCCACAGCCCACGGCCACAGCAGACATGATGAATAACCCACCAGGGATTACAACACTGAGGTTATTATAGCAACTCTGAAGAGCACTGATTTCTTCAATAGAAGTTTGATAAGGTAACTGGACACTGGAAGCATTACATAAATATACACTGTATTAGTAAAAGGAAAGAAATTCTCTGGTGTTCATCATGCAAGTCTGGTTATTAGGGATGCACTATTAAACCAGACGAACATTAGTGTGCTGATCTAGCAGAAACCTCGGGGTCTTCCAGCAGTCATCCAGCCATCATAAATGCAATTCAAAGCAAATGAGAATTATCCAAATAAATGTTTTGTTGTTTCATTTAAGTAACTTTGTCTGCTAAAATTCTGTATAGATTACACACAAATGAGAGTTTGTGTAAGAGTGCAGAGTTTTAGTGAATCATTATAGCTCAGACCATTTGTGACTGCATTATTTGGATAATAAATGCTTGAGATGCAAGAAACTTGCAGGAGGCTCTGACTTTAATCATACTGCTTTTCTATAAGAAAGTAGTGATATGTTGTGATTTTTCTTTCTTGAAGGCCTGTTCCGTCACTAAATTTATGAGAATTGCTCAAATTGTTTCAAACAGAATCATAAACTTGCAGATTGTGACATGATTGCTTTCAAGTCAACAAACGCACACAGAAATATACACACAGGGGACAAATGAAAGCAACATGTTTTAAAATCAGCTCAATTCTGACATTTTTGCAATGAAATTCGTGTTTTCTTTGTTAAAGGGATAGGTGAAATAGGATAAAATATTTTGGAAAGAATATTTTGGCAGTACGTTTAACAGAGATACAAATAGTCTGCAACTGAACTGAACAGAAATGGATCAAATCTGGTCAACTGTATAACGCAAGTATATAAAGGAATTTTGGGTTACATACAATTGTCATTGTTACAATGTAATTACACAAATACGAACTATTATTAATTAACAACATAAATAACAACATGGGGTTAGTTGCTTTTATTAATGTATCATTTATGCAGAATTTACAGTTATTAGTTTTACATTATTTATTTAAATTATTTATTATATTTTCTTACTTGGTATGTACATGTAAAAAATCCAAAACAAGGACACTGTAAAATAATTTGCTTTATACAGTTTTTATAAAAATCAGCGATTTGTTCTTTTTCCTCATTGTTTGTTATGAATTATACCTTAACATTCCCTATTAAAATTGACCTGGATCCACTTAAAGCAAGTTTTTCTTAATTCAATCATCAGCATTTTATCACATTTAGGGTAAATCTAATAAATACGATGCTGCAATGATTAATGATATCTACAGTAGTTTGGTTGCTAATAACTGCCTCAAACGAACACTAAAAATGAAACAGAAATAGTGACAGGTCCTTTCTTCCATATTGCAAGTGTTCAAATGTGATAGGACGGAGACTATGCACCTGTTGTTGATGGGATTTTGGGATGTGCCAGTTGCTCTCACAAATGAATGTGAGCTTGTTGATTGTGGACGGGTGACGTAAGGGAATAAAATGATTGGAGAAGTCAAGCATGAGTCACTGACATTTTGGCCAAACATTATGAAGTCAAAAATGAATGAATTATAATTCATAAACCAGCTGAACTAATGAGTGCTTCCTTCTATCACACAGCCAGTGACCGAACTTTAAATGTGATTTCTGAGACTGAGACTACCGTGAACATGGATACTCACTGATTCTCACTGCGTAAGTGCCACACGCCTGTTTGGTTCTCCAGCCAAGCACCTGTACTCTTCCTGCCAACGCAGAAGAACGCTCAGGAGAGAAACCTCAAACAGCACACTAACGTCAGGGGAGAAACAGAGCAGCGCTGCTAGCTCTGTAAGACGAGGAACAGACAGGCAGGATTTGAGATGACAACAAGCACAAAAACAACCTGGGTGCCGGAGAGGAGGGGAGAGAGAACGGAGAAGGGGAACTGGGGGATGCTGCGAGACGAAGGGAGGGAGGGACACACAGAGACAGAGAGAGGGGGGCGAGGTGGAAAAGGATAAGAAAGGAAAAAACAGACAGCCAGAGCGGCACAGAGACAGACGGAGGTAGAGCAGGGGCAGGAGACGCACCACTCCATCCGGCAACCATGACAACCGAGGCAAACGCGTGCCAAGCCCTCTTACCCTCACGCCGCCGGTAACACAGACTGCCGCACACGCTGGGACGCTGCAGACCTGGAACGCTTTAGATGATTTGGCTGTTTTGTTCAGGTCCCATCACCTTGGGTTTATTCTGCCGTCTCCTGCCGCACATCAGGGTGGGCTGAATCCGGATCAAAGCCAACAGCTGGAGCCTTTTCCACTGTGACCCATCAATGGAGTCCCTGAGGTGGGCTTAATACCGCTCAATGGTCCTCCTGCGGAGCAAACGACTTGCCGGCAGACTCGAAGACAGAATTGTCTTGAATACCGCCTGTAAGACGGAGGAGACGAAAACATGTAAGCCACATGACACGGGGTGAGAGCACTTTCTAGATTTTGCATGTGGAAAATTTTCAATCACTTGGACAATTTGTAACACGCTGCAGAAGGAATCATGGAGAAAACAAGCATATTTAATGTATTTGGTGATATAAACCATTCTAAACTGATTTTTACAAAGATTTATTAGTCTGCTCTCATTCAGAATATGCATATGCAAAAAAAAAAAAAAAAACCGAAACATTTTAGTGTGGCGGCCGTCTGTGACAGTCAACAGGTCATTAAGACTTTAATGAATCTCCCACAGCGATGCTCCAAGGCTTGTCCTCAGGAAACAGTGCCATGTGTCCCCATGATTTGCTACTGATATAATTAACAGGACCCTGAACTTAGTCACAATCGATAACAGGTTGAACTCTAATTAGGGTGAATTGGAAAAGAAAGGTAAACAATTTTATGTTTTATGGGAACGTCAGTCTTTTTGCATTTCCTCATTCGTAACAAACTGGTTAAATAACAGGTCATTTTGAATAGAATTTTGGGATACACTTTATTTTAAGGTGTCGTTGTTACAGTGTAGTTGCACTAATAAAAAAAAAGTAACAACTTGTACTTACTCTAGGGATTAATGTTGTTAGTTGCTTTAAATCATGCATAATCTACTGTCATTACTGTAGTAAGTACTGTACATGCAATGTTTAACAAGGACGCTCAAATATTTGCATTATACATTTGATAAAAAAAAATTCTTTTTTATTAGTTCAACCATATTACACTGTTCATTTCCTCAATTATAAATGATCTGGACCATTGAGCTTGTTAAGCACAATAAGCAATATTTGGTAACATTTTATTTTAAGGTGCCCTTGTTATGTTACATGTACGTGCTATTATAACAACAACAAATGATGTGTAATTAGATGCAAATAACCCTAAGCCAAACCCTAAATCCTTACCCTATTCATATCTAAGTACTTGAAGTTAATTAATATTACTCAGTATTTAAATGTATAATTAGCTACACTGTAATAAGGACACTTTAAAATAAAGTACAACCCAATATTTTTAAATACCACAAAAAAAAAAAAATCTCAACGAAATTTTAAATGTTATAGAGCTGGCACAAAACAAGATTTTTTAAAAAGATAAATATAATAAATAAAATGCAACAATATTAATAATAATTGTAATAATTATAATGCACATTTTAATTAAAAATTTTTAAAACGAACTAAATTAATGTGCATTTATATACACACACACACACACACATTAAAAAACCTGTAACATTTATTTGTTATGCAGAATCCACAAATATTAGCTTTTCCTGACAATAGTCCAGTCAAACAAGGAAAACATCTAGTTTTTTTTGACAGCATTGAAAAAATTGTAACCCATGAGTAAACAAGCAGATAAAATTCTTCGGTAATACAGTATGTATGTTACAGGCACGGTGCACTGATGGTCACAGGTGTACTCTGATGCACTTGACTCCTGATGTCTGTTTTCAGGTTTCTGGCTCAGATTAACCTATGTGTAAATAACATGCAATTTCAAGGTTGCTTTCGCACATTATGTAACACCATGTGGGTCAGCATCTTCACAGCTCATCTCTGAACACATACTATTTTTGCCAGCTCGCTTCATTGACTCTTTGACAAGAGTTAATATCACTGAAATAAGCTGCTCTCCATACGAAAGGTTTCCATGAATATCTCACAAACGTGAAACTGTAACTCAGCAACAAGGTGCGAGTCAAATGCTCAATTATCACTAAATGTGTGCTAGATAATTGCTAATTAGTGTAAACGCTGCATGCATGTTGCTTAACAGTGTGCATTCAAATTATTAAGCTAATTTTTCAGAACAAAAACCGGAAATGGTGTCCCAGTTTACCCACTAGATGAGGGAGACCCAAAACCTTGACCTCACAATGAATACAAAGGACAGCTCTAAACAAATATATGCTGCTTCTTTCAGAATGCAATATTACTGAATGCTGCACAGTATGTACCGTATACTGTACGTGTGTTTAAAATGTGAAATCACAACTAAACTTCCCCAAATGACAGTTAACATTCATTTATGTTAATTTTGTTTAATTCAAGCACAATCGGTATTATCACATTGGAAATCAAAGGTTGATCTGAGCACATTCCATTGAGAGATACAATATTTCATACAGTGTATACTCCACATTAGTTCATCCCATTGCATACTTGGTACAGTATACATACTGTATGCCACAAAGACAGCATGAATAGTGTGGCTGTATACCATTCTAAATACATTCTTCTTGTCTTTGTGTTTACTGTAGTCGCGTTAGCGAAAAAAGCTCTGTAATTTTGTAGAACTGTGATGATAATGGTACTGATGACAAATAATGATACTGTAATGCCTCCTGGAATCCTATTAGTGTCAGCTTAGAAATAAATAAGCCCAAAATGATCATATTGCACATCTCTGTGTTTTATCAGAGAACAGCCACCTGACATCACCTTACTACATCCTGATGTCAGTATATCTGAACCCAGGCCGGCTAATGACCCTGTTCTGTGGTGAGAACCATATACAGGGCTCTTGTCATTATGAGTCACTTTTACAAAGAGGTGTGCAGGTTTTACCTAGACAAGCCCTCTCGTCTTACTGTCATTGATGCTCTGTGAGAAACAGCAGCGAAGGGATTGTGACGCAGGTCGGCTCTGTAGAGTTAACAGTGATGAGTACATTGAGAGAGAGGGGAAAAAGATTTCTGTGCTGTGGAATAGCTAACTGGCTTCCCCACGCTCTAGTAAACAGCTGCCTGTGCCTAATTAGCGTTTCGAACTGAATGTCTGCACTGTGTGTGGGCTCCAGTCTCAAAAACACTCTCGCTTTTATGGCCAGCTGACGCTTTTACCTAATACCGACTGCCCTGATGCTGTCTGTGTGACTGTTGCTTCCTTTCTTTTCTCCTCAAGCTCAGGCCCAGGTGGACTTCATTTTCCACAGTCTACTCTGTTGAGCGCATAAGACCCTTCAAAGTACACTCCATTGATGCACTCTAGTGGACTTTTTGTTTCAAATCAGCATGATTTTTATGTCCGAGATTTGTGCATGGACAAAAGCGTGTATGCGAGTGATTTGACCGCTTGTAAAGGAAACAGGGTTGCCAGGTCTACGAAACTAAACCAGCCCAGCTGCTATTCAAAACTAGCCCAGTCACTTTTTTCTGCAGTTTTCTACTTTGTGGGTTTGAACATAGAGCCGAACCAGCCTGCGAATGGCTTTACATGTTAAAATGGAATTGTCCAAATCATACCTATGTGGTCATCCGGTGTACCCTCACACTGTGTCCTAACACATGGCAATGCAATGCAATTCTGGCAGGCAATTTGTCTTTCCAAATCAGATGTGAAGTATTTTTAAAATCAAAAAATTGACAGTTTTTGTCATTGAATGCACTTGTTTGTACAACACGAGAAGTCTCACTGCGTCCACTCATCAGCATGATTCTGTCATTGACATTGCTAAATGGGCCCAGGAATACTTCCAGGAACCACATGTGGTAAACACAATCCACCCTGCCATCTGCAGATGCCTGCCAACTAAAGCTCTGTCTTGCAAAAAAAGAAGCCATGTGTAAAGGGTATATACCAGTGTCATCGTGTCCTGTGGGCCAAGGCTCATTTAAAATGGACTGTTTCAAAGTTGAATTGCGTTCTGTGTTTAGACGAGTCCATATCTGACATTCTTGTTGGAAATAATAGACGCCGTGTCTTCTGGGCTAAAGAGGGGGGAGACCTTCCAATGATGGTATATCTTTCACCAGATCCTTCACCTATAGAGAACATTTGGCACATTGTTAAACAAAACATACGTAAAAGTCAACCACAAAGTCTTCAGCCACTGGAAACTGAAATCAGGCAAGAATAGGACCAAATTCCAAAAGCAAAACTATAGCAACTCATAACCTTGATGCCCAACCATCTTGAAAAGAAGAAGAGATGCTACACCATGGTAAACATGCCCCTGTCCCAACTATTTTGAGACCTGCCTGATTTTGTGCATAAAATTGATACATTTCTCAGTTTAAACACCGTTTTCAATGTTCTATTGTGAATAAAATATTGGCTCATGTAAATCGAAATTCTTCTAGGTTTTATTTTATTCAAATGTAAAAATGTCCCAGTAGTTTGGCATGTTATTGTACTCAACTGTCCAAATCTACTATTCCAAACTATTCCAAAAATCTGTCTAAGATACAGAAAGGACGTCTCATTCCAAAGTTTGCGCCTTTCTATTTCCTAGCCTGTCCCAGCTTCTAAAGGAACGTTGTGAGCAGAATTTGTGTGATGGTCATGGCCGGCTCGTCTTAAAATCTCTATCATTGCAGCAGCCCCCACTCACATTTCCAATCAGTTTCACTTTACTGCTGAAATAGCCATGCTTTGGAACATATTAACTGTGCAGTCCTTATTTAAAAGTTGTGATTCGAATCTAACTCATGTAAGCAGGGCTGGATTAACAGGGCCCCTAGGCTACAGGTTGCAGTAGGCCCCCCCCTCACAACCAAGAGGACGTCATACGTCCAATGTAATTTAATGCACCCAAATTCTCAATATAACTGTTTTCACTAATGTATTTAATGGTTTCTGTTGTCAGAAAAACGGAATGAATATGAAATAGTGACTGAAATGCACCCCATTATTAGGTTAAACTAGCTCCTTACAAGATGTTATATCCTGATTTATAATCAAGCCGTTTTCTGATTAAATGAAATACACATAAGATATAGACAATGGCTATGCTGTGATTTGGGCTATATTTACATGTAAAACAGAGTTAGCAGCAACATGATATCTATTTTCACTGAAAGCTCTGCTCCACACAGCCGCGCGCTGGACAGAACAGACGCAGAGAGGGGGGTGCGCGCGCTGTGAAAACTACCAGAGCCTCGCTGAGGTTTGTCCAAGAAGTCGCTAGATTTGTCGCTTGTCGCTTTTTTGGAAAAATGTCGCCAAAGTCGTCTGCAAAGTCGCTAAGTTGGCAACACTGGACGTGCGCATGAAGTTTGTATACTGAGGGCGGATTTGCCTCACCAAATCAGCGTCCGCTTATTTAAATGTTTATTTAAATCCAGTGGATATTAAGTTTTTTCTTTCTTTTGACCAATTGGGGGCCCCCGCCTAAGCTGAAGCCATATAAAGCCTGTGCATTGATCCGGCGTGCATGTAAGCCTCAGTTAATGGTACGTATCCAATAACCCATGGTATCTGGTACATGATGTTCAGATCTCTGTTCTATAAAATTAACATCTTCTTGATTGTCATCTATCAAGAACAGTCTCTTTAACACACACACAAACACACACACACACACACACATATATATATATATATATTAGGGGTGGCACGGTTCACAAAACCCACGGTTCGGTTCGTATTGCGGTTTTAGGGCCACGGTTTTCGGTTCGGTTCTTGTTATTTTTTCTTTTAATCTTTAACACTCCAGAAATGTACTTCCGCATATGACATATAGCTTAATTATCCACAATTTAGGATACAGTATTAAAAAGTTATATCATGTAATCATTCATAAACTGATTTGGATGCGTGTTGCACAATACTTGCATACAGTCGCAGTTCTATTGTCATCATCGGTAATAGAGCGCGGATCGGTCCGCATTTTTTCTGTCCGAGCCCAGACCGCGTCCGACAGAGCTGAAACCGAATTTTTTATAACGTTACTTAAGAGACATGCACTTTTTTGCGTGGAAAGCCCGCTTTTATTAAGCAACTGCAGAAAGGCGTTCGGAAATGTCAACAGGTGAGAGCATAAGCGCACACGGGGCAAAAAGCGCCGTTATAACACAGACGCACATTCGCGCTGATGTGACCGAGCCGGCCAGAACCCGAGCATTCTTTCTAAATAAACCGTCGGGCCCGGGTCGGGTATCCATCCTCTAATAGGTAACATGAAATCCAAAATATTCCCACACACCAGATTTATACGACGCTGGCGCATTTCTCTCCCACTTGCCATTTCTACACAGTATTGTGACCTGCAGCACTCTCTCCACACCGTAGACCCCTCAATTCCTATGTTTGCATCATTTTAATTGTTATATCCTCTAAAAGTCCATAAAAAATAGGGCCCAATTTACAGTGGTAATATAAAACAATTGTTCATATACCCTCGTTCTCTTGCATGCTCTCCTGCACCCAGTGACTGTATCAGGTGCAAAAAGCTTTGAATCCTGTTGCACTAAAAGCTTTCACATGCTCAAGTGTGAATTTTTTTTTACTATTTTGTTTCCTTTTTAATCATCAGACATATTCTGGGTTTAACACAAATTTAGTAGGCTATGATGGCATTTATTCTTCCGCTATAATTTCAATTTAAATGGTTACTAGTCCCCAAAATAAAAATATTGTCATTAATCACTTACCCCCATGTCGTTCCAAATTTTAATGAAATGGCCCAATTCACTTTAATTGTACGTGTCTCACTTCTAAAACATCTCTTTTTGCTCTCCTTCTTCTCTATCTTGATTGCTCTTGTAGAGCCAGCTTGATTAAATAATTAAAGCAATCATTTCTGGTGCTCGTGGTACATGAGTATTTTGAGGTAGATATTCAAAAAGCATCTTGTGTGCTGCTCCAAAACGATATGAAAAAGCAAGCTTATCTGTGTATATGCATTCTTCGATCTCCTGTCAGGATTCAGGCCAGTGAAGGAAACCCAAGTGCTGTAGAAACCAGAATCCTTAACATTTATAATCTCCTGCAAATCACTGCTCCACTGCATTAAACAGAGAGCAACACACACAGCTGCTGTGGGAGATCAGTGTGAACTTAAATATGTGTGTTCACACTAAACGCCTGCAGATGCTTGTGGAACACAATCAATGAATCCAGACGCTCTGGGATGTTTCTTTGAGCGTGCAGAGGGTGTGACGTTGTTTCTCTAGCTCTCTCTTCTCTGTCAAGTTCTGCCATTCCATCGCAATGTCAGAACCTAAGTGCTAGGACAGTTCCTCTTTTTAAAGCAGCTCAGCTTCCGTTTATAGCTGGAGGCAGAGGTCTGCATGGCCCACCAGAGATTTCTGCTTTTGCTTGTTTGTTTCAAATGAGTAATTCCTGTTGGTGAAGCATGCGGCAACAACATCCATCTCTTGCTCCCTCTATATAAACCGTTTTTACAAATCACTGTTACTTAAACTGAACTTACTGTTGACAGTAAGTAAACAGTCAATTAAACTCAGTTTAGTTTGTGAAGCATTCAACAGATGATAAACCCTTACTTTCAAGAATTTCCTTCGTTATGAAATCAAAAACACTTAAAAGAATAGTGCACCCTAAAATGAAAATTCTGTCATCATTTACTGTCCCTCAAGTAGTTCCAAACCTGTGTGAATTTCTTAGTTTTGCAGAGCACAAAGGAAGATATTTTGAAAAAAGTTTGTAACCAGGCTGGTTTTGGTCACTATTGACTTCCATAGTAGGAAAAAAAATACTGTGGAAGAAAATGGTGACTTAAAACAGCCTGTACCAACATTTTCTTTTTTTAAATATCTTCCTTTGTGTTCAGCAGAACAAAGAAATCGAAAATAATTTACAAAAATCACATTCAAGACCATTAGAGTCATCAATATAAGTGTGTGATCCCCATCATACTGTGTATTTGATTATCTTCAGAAGCTTTATTGGTCAGCACAAACAGAGTGCTGATCAATAAACAGTGCCTCATCATCACTGGAACAACGCAAAAGGAAATTGGCGTTTAAAATGAGCTTGATTAATGCTTTATGCAAACCAAAGAGACAGTTTTTGTGCTGTTTCCATCTTGAATTTTTAACCATGTATTTGTTAGCGATAGTATTGGGTCTGTGTACATCCAATGCCAAACCACTCTAATGAACTAAGGTGTCTGTCCAGGTCTACAAACATGCTGAATAAAAGATGGGTCGATTCCCTGTGGAAGCCTTGTTAAGCTTTTATGAAGCAGTGAGGTGTGAAGTACAACAGCAAACGGGAAAACACACAGCCACTGTTCTACCATAATGCAATAATGAAATGCTCACAGACATGAGTATAAAGTGCATCAAATAAAATTTTATGACATTCAAATTGACTGGATCACAGTAAAATTTGGCAGCTGGCTTGCTTTTGGCAGGGTTCACAAATCCTCATGCCAGGATGGTTGAATTGCCGCAACAAAAGTGCTAATATTTATCAAGGCCTGAGCTTGAAAGTGTAATTTTATGTATCCCATGATTGACAGACAATTCTTACTTCTTATGAATTAGCCATCACAACTCTCTGAAATTACGAATTAATGATGCTCTTTAAAATTTTAGTTCGAAAGACTTATTAAATTTTTTATGTTTGGTTTGAAAGAATTTACATTGATTTACATTTAATTTGTGAGGTTTTGCAATATTTAGCATTTAATTTAATAGGTTTACATTATTGTACATGCAATTTTACACATTTTTTTTACTTTCAACTTCATTATTTTAAATGTAATTTGTACATTATTTTGTGATTTTACATTATTTACATTATTATTAAATCTCACATCTAAATTTAATGTTAGCTCGTATCATTTGAGAGATAAAAAAAAATAATAAAACCATGTAAATTGAGATTCACATTTTCACTCCCAACTCGTCACATTTTGACGCTTGGTCAACACCATTTTGCACTGCTTTTTGACGATCAAGGTACCCCCTTTGTAGTCACTTTTCGACGCGAAGGGTCCTCACTTGTTTACAGTTGTTGTGCTTAATGTAATGGTATGTATGCATATATACATTTATTATATAATTTTTTACTTTTATTGGAGCAGCAAACCACCAACCCCAACCCTAAACCTACCCACCTCTATACAATATAAACACACACACAGGCAAATGAAGTTACTGTATAGGTATTTATTGCACAAACCAATAATAAACAAGCAGTATAAATACATTACAAACAAGTCGTGTCACATTTCATGTCTTCTGAAGCCATACAAAGTCTTTATGCAAAGGTTTTAATCACTAAAAATGATCCCGCTGCATTGACGCGCTGTCATCAACTGTCATCTCATTCAGGAAACATACTCCCGCCCCATAGCATGACGCAAGCGGTCACGAGATACACAAGACCCAATGGCCTTTCACAACCAATGTTGACGTAAAGATTCTTGTAGCTGCATTTTTTGAAATCGCGCACAGACTGCAGCAGGGCACAGGAAGAAGACGGAGACAGTGACCGCGTCTATTCCTCTCACAAATCTATAACTTTGCATCAGAAGACTTGGAATATTTCCTAAGGGTTTCCTATTTAAAACAACTGAGAACCCTTTGTAGTCACCTGCAGTACCTTGGGGTACAGTACCTTGATCCTCAAAAAGCAATGCAAAATGGTCTTGACCAAGCATCAAAATGTGAGTTGGGAGTAAGAATGTGTTGATTGTGGACAAGGACGCTGATTACTCCTCTTGGTGTACCCTCTTGGCTCTATTTATCTACAACACAAATGCATCAGTCATTTGTTAATAGGGATTGCTTACTGAATTCTTGCATCTTTAGACAGGGTGAAGCAAAGCAACACAAGCCAGCTATCTTTGCAGTTGCTCACATAATTTTACACATCTTTTACCTGCCATGCTGCCATGGTGTGTGATCGTGTTTAGAGATGTTTACTTTTCATGTCACACCAAACATATTGGCAATGCATGAATGAAAAAGGAAGAGAATGTCACTTGAAAAAAATGGGACGTGACCCTGAAAAAATAATTCCGTGACACCTGTGGAGGAAGAAATTTGAAACATTGCAAAATATGCAATCTTATAGTATCATAACGTAATGTATTTTTCAAAAGGCTTAATAAATGGTCATTTTAAATGGTAATTTTAAAAATGGTCTTTACAGCTCTATCACTTTACTTCACTAACACCTTAGAACAAAGGATAGAATCATTTTAATCGACCCTGTTGATTAAAAAACAAAGTGTAATTTATGCTTACATCAATAATACATCAAAAAATGATATTCTCATCTCACCTTCATTGATGTGGTTCAGTTCCTAATTATCGCAATGGCAGGCGGCAGTTTGTCTGCTGCCACTATTATCCAGGGCATCCCCCAGGGATCTGTCATTGGCCCTCTGTTCTTTCTAAACTACATTATTCCCAATAGACAAATAATGTGACGTCAGTCCCGGTTCTAAATTTCCATCACCCTCATTACTGCATGATTTCATGGCTGAAGCTCTACATGGATTCTTTCTCATGTTTCACATAGAACAATCAGTCACATTGGCATATGTTATGCTTTTAAACAACAGTATACTGATTTTTATTTCACCAAATGTGTCATGCTGAGCATTGTTGGGAAATTATACTTTTAAATGTAACAAATTACAATAGTAAGTAAGCCATAAAAAGTAATGATGTTTAGAATTCTTCAAATGGGCCATTCACATGGGACTTCTGCGTAAGTTTTTTAAAATCTGTTGGTTTAAGCACTAAACTGCATGCATCTTGTTGTCAGTATATTAAGGCCCAATCCCAATTCTATTTTCTACCCCTTTGCCTACCCCTCACCCCTTCCCTTTGAAAGGATGTGGAAAGGTTAAAAATGTTCCCCTAAGAAATGGGAGACCACACTGTTATATGTCATCATCCATTGTCCATCTAGCCCCTACCCCTCCAACCAAGAGAGAATTGAGACACCCCTACCCCTGAACGTGCCGAATGGAGGGGTAGGGGAACGTGTAGGTGTAAGTGGTAGAATTGGGATTGGGCCTAAGACACCAAGTTAAAACAAAAAGAGACACATCTAATGAACAATTTTGTGCACCATAAACAACCAAAATATATTTGGTCAAATGACAAAAATTTCAACAATTCTAAAACCTCTAGTTTCTTGCAAAATGTGTTTTCAGATGGATGTCTGAAGATTTCAAAAAGTTTCAATCACTTCTAATGAATATCTCAGGGCTCAATCAAGTGTGGACGCACTGAGGAAAAAATTTTGCCACTTTTAGCCAGACTCTCCTCAAAACCAGAGTGGAGCCATCATGGGTCATTTAGATGTATAAGTATATATAATAGTATGTGTTCCATCTGCAAATATGTGCTGGATAGATAATATTTCCACATCTTATTAATTCACGTCATAGGACATAGACTTTAGATCTGATGTTTAAGTTCTGCATTAGTCCTGATCTACTGTAAATGGTAGATTTTAGGTTATTTTAACAAAGTAAATTCCAACATCTCTTATATAGAGCCTCGGGAAAACTAGTAGACCTCAGGGACATTGCTTATCATTTTTAAGCATGCTTTTATTTTAAAACCTCACTGTACATATAAGGATAAATCACCAAAAAATCTCATACCCGTGTCACTCCTAACCATAGGCCATTACTTACTTTCTTCTGTGAAACATAAAGGAAGATATTTTGAGACATATGCTTTTCCTGGTTTATACTATGGAATTAAATGGTTACCAAATCTGTTGGGTTACCAACATTTTTTAAATGTCTTTCCTGTTTTTTGGAATGACATGAGCGTGATTAAATGAGGACATTTATTTTTCTTATTTTTGGGTAATCTATTACTTGAAGGTAAAGATGTTTTTATATTAAAATGCACCCACTGCTGGAATGGAGAAAGTTGCCACATGTTGTTTTATAAATGTTTGAATCTTAAACTTTTTTTTTCTCGTGTAGTTAAAATATGGGCTGTATCTTTTTAAGAGCATTTGTTAGAAATGTTTAGCGATTGTTTTTGAATTAAATCTTTGTGTCTGAAACTGACTTTCAGAAATATATTTCTTCTGAGAATATTAGGTCAAAATGAAATATTCACCGGATTAAAAAGTGTCCTGCCTTCCTCTTGAATCTGGGTTCTAATTTTGCATGTCAATTATAAAAGAAATGTAGTGTCATTTTGAAATGACTAACTGATTGTTTCCTCAATTTCCGCATAGCTTTGTCTGGACTTGTGTCATTTTATGTCACTGAGTCCACATGAACCCCATGGCGCAGCTGTACTACAACAAAGCCCGTAACTCCCCGTACCGCGATCGCATCCCGCTGCAGATCGTGAGGGCAGAGGTTGAGCTGTCTGCCAAAGAACGAGCCTACCTGACGGCGGTGGAGAAGGGAGACTATGCTGGAGTAAAACAGGCTCTTGAGGAGGCCGAGATCTATTACAACATCAACGTGAACTGCCTGGACCCACTGGGCCGCAGCGCACTCCTCATCGCTATTGAGAATGAGAACCTGGAGGTGATGGAGCTGCTGTTGAGTCATAGCGTGCACATGGGTGATGCACTCCTCTACGCCATCCGCAAGGAGGTGGTGGGAGCGGTGGAGTTACTGCTATCCTACAAGAAGCCCAGTGGAGAGAAACAGGTGTGTGAGAATGTGACTTTCTTCAGTCACTTCCAACTTTCTGTTTGGATATCATGTAGCTCTGATATGCATTTAAATCCTCCTGGCAGGTTCATATTTATGAGTTGGAAAGTCTTAAAATGAATTTAATTCTTCTTATTATTATTACTATTATTATGTTCATTTACATAATTACATATTTGCATAATTATAAAATGTACAACTATACAAGCTGCATGTACAAATTATGATATTGTAAAATTACGTTTGATTTAGATTTATTTAATAAAATTAAATTCAATGTCAATGGAGAACGTTGGGCTGTCCGGTGGGCATGGTTTTCAGATTAATGACATGTATCGTTCAGTCTCTATAGGCTACTGATTAAACGATTATAATCCCTCTTCATTTTGATGAACCAGTATTGATTTTTAAAACCCATGAATCAGTCTTGATTATTTAATGAGTGACCACAGCATCACTGAATATTGTTAGAGTGCCTTTCATTTAACAATTACAAGGACCTTTATCATGGAATAATAAAAAAAACACAGTTCCATTTTGGTGCTGTTATATGTCACACCCCAGTACAAGCGGTTGCACAGAACGAATGCGAACTGACATGAACGTGAATGAACATCAGAAGTTATGCTGAAAGGATTTATACAAGTACAACATACTGAAATGTGCTCCAACCACAGAAAGAGGTCAGTGAAACAGTTTAGTAAACAATACCAGGTAGGCCATACATTCTATGATTTCAGTTAACTTAGCTATATGCTTAATTTCAAATCTGTAACAACAAACCATTGTTTAAGTATTTCCAAAGACTATTTCAATAGACACTAGTAGTCATAATAAAAACGTTTATATAAATCTGCCTTGTGTGCAATATAAATGTTTGCATATAACTTTTTGAGTGGTGATTATTAAATTTTAAATAAATAGCAATTGATTTGTGTGCATTAGTAAATCTACAGTAAGTTACTGGCAAACCAGCTGCATAACTACAGCAAGTTTTTTACAGTGTGGACCTAATGGATTTGTGAAATCTGTGTCAATATCCAATCCTATTGCAGAGTTTCAGCCCTTTTCTTTTCTCCTCCTGGAAGTTCTGGAAAGCACAGATTGAAATAATTTTGCTTTCTTTCTTTTCCGACAATATAAAGCTGAGGTGCCTTTAGGAAACACCTCTGAATTCAATCACTGGCCTTTTTAAGTGAAAGGTCCAGATATCACTGTGATTCATCTGAAGCAGCTCGTAAAATGCCTCAGAGGAATCAATTTTTCCTTGATCTTTTGAGATCAAAAACCTGATGAACTACGAACATGTACGTAATGTAATTTTCAGAACTCAAAATTTTCACTCCAGTCTGAAAAGAGTAGGCTATTTATTCAAATCAAGCATCAAAACATCATTCTTCCTTAACTTTATGAAATGTATTCAGTGCGTCTGTAAGATTGGTGCAGTAAAATCAGACCAAAATTGGGATATTACTTCTAATATGAAGTACTTGGCTTTAATTTAGCTAAAGAGAATAATCGTACGAAATAGGGTGATGGCAGGAGGCTCTGCGTATTGTCAAATATGCACAGTTCAAGCGGCCATTAAAAAAGATTACAGTAAAGTTGTCCGCTTTGCTAGTTGTCCACTAGCAGTGATTAGAGTATTAGTAGACTGTTTAATATCTCCTAACACTTTATTAACACTCTATTATGATGGGCCCACAACAACCTATTAAACCTAAACTAACTACTGGCAACAGACACATTTGTTAGGTTTTGTCTGATCAGTATCTGTTGGTGTTGGATGACAGTTTTTAATATTCTATATAATATTCTAATATTATATTTTAATAGTATTTAATATATGATATTCATCTTTAATATTATGTACAGTACATTGAACTGTAAAGAGTGACAACTTTCTTAATAGTGTACTTTTACACTTATTTATTGCTCTTTTTATTTTGACTCTTCTAGGTTCCTTCACACATGACGGACACACAGTTTTCGGAGTTTACACCCGATATCACACCAATCATGTTGGCTGCCCACACTAACAACTACGCGATCATCAAGCTCCTAGTTCAACGGAAAGTCACCATCCCACGGCCACACCAGATCCGCTGCGACTGCGTGGAGTGTGTATCGAGCTCCGAAGTGGACAGCCTGCGGCACTCCCGTTCACGTCTAAACATCTACAAAACTCTTGCCAGCCCCTCTCTCATCGCCCTTTCCAGCGAAGACCCTATCCTCACTGCGTTCAGGCTGGGCTGGGAGCTGAAGGAGCTCAGTAAGGTGGAGAATGAGTTCAGGCAGGAGTATGAGGAGCTGTCACAGCAGTGCAAACTTTTTGCTAAAGACTTGCTGGATCAGGCCCGTAGCTCACGTGAGCTGGAGACCATCCTCAACCATCGCGATGACCACAGTGAAGAACTGGACCCCCATGAGTGCAGAGACCTGGCCAAGCTCAAGCTAGCCATCAAATACCACCAGAAAGAGGTGAGTATGCTAGACTGACAGTCTACAATAGGCAATCAGACAGAGGAAGCACTCGAAATACCCAGTCTCAGGCATAGTTTAAATAAACACAAGGAAAGGAATCAATACAAAGAAAGTTTTTATTTATTTATTTATTTTATTTAGGATAAAGTCAAATAGTGTAAAAAGAGATGGGTTTTCAGCTGGTGCTTGAAGACTGACAGGGATCCAGCATCATTCCACCAGCCAGTAACAGTGAAGGGGAATGTTCTGGAGATTGATGGGGTAATTGTAGAAGAACCTAGCTTGACAAGAAGCTCAGTCTTTGCCAGGTTGAACTGGAAGTGATATACTTCCATCCATGTTGAGATGTCTGCCAGACAGCCTGCGGTCATCTGGTTGAAAAGAGTGATAGAGCTGTGAGTCGTCAGAGTAGCAATGGTGGGAGTCATGTGCCGGAATGATGGGACTCAGTGATGTAGTGTATATAGAGAAGAGGAGGGGTCCAAGAACTGATCCCTGTGGAACCCCAGTGACGAGCCGATATGCTGTGGATACCTCCCCTCCCCGGGCCACCCTGAAAGATCTACCAGTGATATAGGAGTGAAAATCAGAGCAGTGGGATCTCAGTGATGCCCAGTAATGAGAGGGTAGATGGCAGAATCTGATGATTGACGTTGTTAAAAGTAGCAGACGGATCCAGCAGAGAACTGATGATTTGGAAGAAGCTATTGTAATCCCAAGTCTTCTAATTTATCTTATCATAATTCAATTGATAATTCAATTCTGTATTAAAATTATATTTCTACTAATGTGCATGATGCAATAAAGAGATGAAAGACAATCTACTTTAGCTTGTTCATTGCACAAAACATTTGGTCAAAAGGTAAACTTCTAATCTATGAATTCAACATTTCACACTTTTACTATTATCATCAAAAATAGGGACTGGTTTAGTCATATTGTAAATTCATTCTCCTTGTGGCATTTTATAAGCAGCTTATGAGATAAATCCAAATTAAAATGCAGTGTTTTGATCCAGTGTCTACCCTTAAACTTTTGTCTCGTCCTCAGGCATCAAATTACATTTCACTACATGATGTTGCCTTAATAAGTGTTTCATATTTTGGTTGTGCATCAAATGCAGTGGGAATCATGTTACGTCCTTCTAATGCAATCATTTGATTGATTTTGATGATTTTTCTTCCGCCTTTTTCATCAACTATATATTTCTTACTGATAAATTAGAAAAATACTAAAACAGAAATGAAAAACAAAAATGAAATGAAAGTAAATCACAACATTTGTTTTTCCCTATAAATGTTATCTTGTGTTGAAGGGCTTTCATGAGAATGATTGTTTTCTAATGCTGATGGAATCATTGCAACATGTTTTCAAGAGAGGTGACAGTTCAAGTTGCCACTGCATTCGTTTGTTTAATAGGAGTGCGCAGCAGAAATGACTGCTTTCATAAAACATAATAACATTGCAGAGCAAGTCAGGCAGCATGAGAAAAAATTTGAGAAACATTATTTATACATTTATTATGGACAGGCACATCATTTTACACCTGCATTGTGAGGGTTTTTCTTTTCTTTTTTTTTCTGCAGTGCTAAAATATAAACCTGATTTTGTTGGGGTGGTGTGGCATCATGCACTGGTAGATGAAAGTTTGCAGGTTTAAAGCTCATCAACACCGGGCTGTTGAGCAATTCATTCTAGGTTACTCCAAGGCAATACATCTTAAGTGTAATGTAATGATAAAAGTACAACTACTTCTTACTCAAAGCCTGAGAGTTTGATTTAATATCTAAGTATTACGTATTGACATGAACTTTTTCAACATTTATGCTGTTGCATAACATTTGTCGTTTGTTGTCATACGTGCACTTGGCTGCTTTTTGTTTAGGATGATAGATGGTTAGTAAACTAAAAAAAACATTAATTAATATATGAGGTGCCAGTTGCCTGGAGAAAATGTAAGATTTTTAATATTTTGGAAGGAAATGCGGTTAATTTTGATCAAAATTAAAGCAATATAATTTCTATATTCAATATATATTTAATTCCTTATTCAATTTTCACATACGTTCATATTATTGTAATTCATATGCAAAGTTACCAAGAATATGTATAGCATTTGTATAATCATAACATCTATATAATATTGAGTAAACCAATTCTTGTAAAAGTTATGTTTAGCCTTTATATTATATTTTATTTGGATGTTTTGTCTTTTATGATTAGTCCCACAAGGTTCTCATGCATGAGAAAACTAAATATCTAATAATAATGATAAAATAATTGAACAATTAATATAAAACTTACTAAACCAGAATTTATCATAATAATAATTAGTTCTCAAATTTACCCAACCTAAATATTTACTAAATGTATTTTTACTCCATGAAAAAAAATTATAATAATAATTAGCACCACAGAATTACAGAACAAATGTTGGTTACATCTTTTCAATGCATTTAATGCTAGAATGTCAGGCAGTTCAAATATTATGGCAGATACTGAATACTGTCTTTATCTGTAATTGTCATGAATTTCAGCGGCTTATTAGCTCATTCAGCTATTATTATATCCTCACAGTTTGTAGCTCAGCCCAACTGCCAGCAGCTCCTGGCAACACTGTGGTACGATGGCTTCCCAGGATGGAGAAGACGTCACTGGGCAGTGAAGCTTGTAACTTGCTTCATCATCGGCCTGCTCTTCCCTGTCTTCTCCCTCATATACCTTCTGGCTCCAAAGAGCACCCTGGGAACCTTCATCAAGAAGCCTTTCATCAAGTTTATCTGCCACACTGCCTCATACCTGACCTTCCTCTTCCTCCTCCTCCTCGCCTCACAGCACATCGTTCAGACTGACCTGCATGTACAGGGACCTCCACCCACCATCGTGGAGTGGATGATCTTACCCTGGGTTCTAGGTGAGGCTTCTTTGGAGCATTTAAGTGCAATGAATAGCATTCATTCAATTTGCACTAAAGTGCATGTATAAGGATATACCATGTACTTTTTATTTTATTTGTTTATCGGCATCGGCAAGTACCACAAGAAGTGTACTTCTTTCACCCATGTGTGCCTTTTTAAACTTATTTTCAAAGTCACTTTAATGCACATTTTTTAAAATCCCTATAGAAAATGGTTAGGAAAAATAAAGTGGGTGGATATTGTTGTGATGGAATCCAACGTGTGAAAATCTAGTCTCAGATATCCATTTAGCTCGAACAACGAAGAAACGCTGATCTGTAACATTCACTTAACTGGCTCATTTCTCAAACAGTAAAACTGAAATAGATACGGTTATGGTTTTATCCTTCTCATGAAGTAAATGAATACTCATGAATTATTGATATCATCATTTATTGACCTCAAGACAAAAGCAGAGGAAATCATATCTCGAGTCCCAGTTCAGAATTGATTACACCAGGGCTCAATCATAGTGGCTTGAGGTTTTCTCTCAAAGCACACCTTAGCCCAGAAGAAGACACAAGTGGAGGCTTGAAACTAATTATCTGTACTCTGGAAGACAGGTGCAATCAGCAAAAACAGAGTTTGCTTTAGTTTTGTGAATATGATCACTAGACAGTGAAGCAATGAAAATGTATATATGTTAGCCTAACAGCATTTGTTTGTTTTCTGTTCATTTCAGTTAATTAATTTCGGGGGTAGGGCGGAACAGTTTAGTATTTTCCACAAGTTAGTGTATTTTGAGCTCAGCCAAAAAAAAAAGTTAATTTTTAAAATCAAATCCAAGGGGGAAGAGTATTTTCTTATTATTAACAACTGGGAAAAAAAATACAGAAAGCTTTTCCCTATAAGGGTTCTGTAGTGAACGTAGAAGACCTGTTTTTTTACAGTTATTGTGATGAAAGCCCATTTCTCTCACTGAGTAACAAATATAAGTTTATTGCGACTTTTTATCTCACAATTCTGCTTGCTGGCTTTCAACCTGCAATTGCAAGATATAAAGTCACATTCACGAGAAAAAAAGTCAGAATTATTGACATGAACTTGCAATTGTAAGTTATAAAGTCACTTTATATCTTGGAATTCTGACTTTATATCTAGCAATTGCCATTCTAAAATTCGGAGAAAAAGTCTGAATTGTGAGATAAAAAGCCGTAATTACCCTTTTTATCTTTTTAATCCGTGGCAGAAACAGGCTTCCATATGTTGTAATGTTTTGTTTTTAATTTTTTTTTTTTTTTCATTTTTGCCCTTGCAGGCTTCATCTGGGCAGAGATTAAAGAGATGTGGGATGGCGGTTTCACAGAATACATCCATGACTGGTGGAACCTGATGGATTTTGCAATGAACTCTCTCTACCTGGCTACTATATCTCTTAAAATGGTGGCCTACTTTAAGGTTGATACCAGCATTTTATTGCAAGCTTCAGCATTACAGAAGACCACTTGTTAATAGTTTCAGCTTGTACTAGAAACTAGAACCTTATTTCTCCAATCTTCTATTTTCATCAGTACAACAGCTCTCGTCCTCGTGTGGAGTGGGAGATGTGGCACCCTACACTCATCGCTGAGGCTCTATTCGCCATCGCCAACATCTTCAGCTCTCTGCGTCTCATCTCTCTGTTCACCGCCAACTCTCACTTAGGCCCACTGCAGATATCTCTTGGCCGTATGCTGCTGGACATCCTCAAGTTCCTTTTCATCTACTGTCTGGTGCTGCTGGCTTTCGCCAATGGCCTCAACCAGCTCTACTTCTACTATGAGACGAAGGCGTCCGAAGAACCCAACCACTGCAAAGGGATCCGTTGTGAGAAGCAGAACAATGCCTTCTCTACGTGAGTAAAACACAGATGTGAAGTTCTTTAGTCGATTTGTCAAGACCAAAAAAAGCATACTTTTATAGAAGCTATAGTGTAGAATTCATAAAACTTTGTTAGTGACACCAGTGGCTGTAAAGTGAACTGCAGCCAGCAACGTAATTTGAACATGATAAAATGCCCCAATATAATTACAATGAAGTTCTTTTTCATACTTTGCTTGAAAGTAAAGAGAAGTTGTGAATAAGTTGGCAGTGATTATACTTTTTGCTAACATCCAGATGCTGTCAACACTGCCGATAGCAATGACTTCGTAAAAATGAAAATGTAAATATGTGAAACTGGACCACAAAGTCTGTCTTAAGTCGCACGGGTATATTTGTAGCAATAGCCAACAATACATTGTACAGTTGGGTAAAAATGATAGATTTTTCTTTTATACCAAAAATAGTTTTAAGTATTAAGTAAAGATTAAGATTTCATAAAGATATATTTAAAATGTCCTACCATAAATATATCA
This sequence comes from Enteromius trimaculatus, assembly GCA_032361065.1. Lineage (NCBI taxonomy): Eukaryota > Metazoa > Chordata > Actinopteri > Cypriniformes > Cyprinidae > Enteromius > Enteromius trimaculatus. The sequence continues at coordinate 9,124,637 of JAUMHP010000078.1, read as the reverse complement.
ATGCTTAATTTCATATTAGTAATATGCACTGCTAAAAACTTCAATTGGACAACTTTTTTTCTCAATATTTAGATTTTTATTGCAACCTCAGAGTTTTTTTTTTTTCAGGGTTAGTTTTATTTTTGGCTTAAACATCCTTTTTGTCCTCCTAGAGTCAGAAGTAAAAAAAAAACAAAAAAAACATCCTGTGAGTTGAGGACATCAGACATTAGATGATAATGACAGTTCAACAGTCGAGCTCCCTGTTGGCTTTGCAGTAGCAGAGGTCTTATAGCTTTGCTAATAATCAGAATAAATGAACTGTGATGCACATATTGCAAAACCCACACAGACACTTCGGTCAGCTTGATCAGTGAATATAATGTGGCCTAGATGCCACACGCAGCTTAATGCTGACCTCCTGCAGAGGTCAAAATGAGAAAGAAATGAGAAAGGAAACAAGAGTGGAAATGGTTATGATCTTCCTGAATTTTCACATCATAGCATGAGCCTTGCAGAATCATTTGATCTCAGAGGACGAAGACAAAATTATAGAGCAGCACGTCATCCATCAACCGTTGTGTGTAATGACGAGAATCTGTTGCTCAAGGCTGCTCAGTAATAATGTGTTCAGAAATGGGAAGAGATTTCAATGATACCAGTTTGTTTCAAAACTACTCCTGAGAAGGCAAATATTTGGTCTGTTTCTAAGCAAAACATTCAGGAAAAGCATCCTTTTAACATATTCTGTCCCGTTTCAAAAGGAGCGAGCCGGAGGCAAAAATCCAAAACCAAGCAAAGATGGATGCACGCGAAATCCAATAGAAAAACGAGAAACAAGGAAACGCTTAACAAAAGATAAACTCAATGCTCAGTGGAGACTGGAACACAAAAAAATACTCTTTAAATACACATGATAACGAGAGGACGGGATTAAGAGGGAGGAGGAGCTAATCAAAAACCATAGTGACAAACAAGGGGGCAGAGACACTTTTTCCAACATAAGAGTCCACAAGTGACTAGAGAGGGGAACACTGACAGTCCGGAGTGGAGTGCCCTTTGATGCAGTTCAAGTTTTAGTTATGTATAATAATAATTGTATAATAAATGTTCCTTCTTAAAGGGATATTTCAGCCAAAAATTAAAATCCTGTCACTCGCCCTCCTATCATTCCAAACCCGTAAGACCTTTGTCAACCCAGTCTCATATAAAAACGTACCCTGACTACGTTGGTCCAAAACGTGCAAAACGTAGAGGGGTTACAATAACGGCCCTTGAATTGTATGACTGTTACGTTTTTTGTCACGGTTTCGTCAGT
>JAUMHP010000078.1:9082931-9094768 GCA_032361065.1 Enteromius trimaculatus | reverse complement strand
ATCTCTGTGTGGAGCACTGGCTGTTGTCAGACAATAATCTCACTGCATTATTACAATTAATGACAAAAATAATGTTTTGAAATGTATACTGATATTTCCCACTGACACGCTACCGAAAAAGATAGAAACAACTGACTTAAAACCATTTTTTGTTCCTGAAAATACTAGTGGTCTAAGACTTTTGCACAGTACTGTATGTATAAATATATTTACTCATTTTTCATTAGTGTATTTTACAAAAATACAAAGTGCAATGTGTAACATTGCCATGTGTGTACACTAACTTATTTATTCCCCATTGGCTAATGTGATGATCAAGTCAACACACAGAAGTATAGAAATTCTACATTCATGTAAAAACAACAACAGTAGTCTGAAACAACACTATCAATGCACTAGCAAATGCACATAATAGTGCATATTTATTATAGTTAATGTTCGACTAACCGGACACGTAGAGTTGCTACTACTTACATGAATCAATTTCAAATGAAAAGACATATTTGAGGTTAATGAAAGATAGGTGAACGTTTGGAATACCGTTGCTGGCCACGTCTCCTTGTGGATGCGGGCACATGCGGACAGGATCGTGGTAGGTCTGGGGGACCGTGTGGTCAGCAGTGGGAACAGCACTCGTGTACGGCTGGAACTGAGCCTCTGCGACCTGCTGTGGATACGCCTGCTGCATGTGCACCACAGAGTGCCAGTAACTCTGCTGATACCACTAGAACAAATACAAAAACAACAGTACGTCACAGTAAGCAGTACATCGAGGACAGTGAGACATTATTTGTTTTTTTTGACAACTTTTGACAATTGTTACTTCAATATTTGACCTGTAACATGTAAGGGCTCATGTACAAACACTGTCAAAAAGTTTTATTGATCCAGTTAAAAGTAAAGTTTGATCTGATCATAAGGGACATGTATTAAATTGATTGCAGCGAAAACCAAACCTAGAAAGTATTGTACAATCATATAGAAATGGCATAAATGTGAATTAAATAAGCATTTTTTTGGGGGGAAAATTAAGTATCATACTGTAAATGACTGTCATGTTATTTTAAAATTCGCCTTCCACTCATCGTCCGAAAAGTGGAGCAGAACAATGTCCCATAAGTCCTCATTTTATACGCTCATCAACAGAGGAATGGGTGATTTGATAAACAAAAAGGTGCTCATGGTCTCCTAATTAGGAGCCAAAATAGATAAATATCAAGTCTGCTCTTTGTAATTAAAGAACTGATGGTATGAGAACAGGATGTAAAACAGTGGGAAACTGTATAATTCACACAGTATGTGCATGCTAAGAAAAAAACAACAACAAAAATAATGTACTCCAATCTTGAAGCTTGTGAAAAACAGTAAACGCACACATCAACTTGAACACTTTAGAGTACATGTTTAAAAAAACAAAACAAAAAAAAACCTACTTTTAATCAGATTTAATTCCATTTAAAACAAATGGTGTCAATGTAGCCAGTGGCATTTTACATTGCTTTACCAGTCTTTTATTTATGTCATATTTTATTCAATCATTGCATCATGTGCTCAGAAGACATGACTGTTTAGCTATAGTACAGCACTGTGACCTTTGATGCAATTGGAGTATCAGTATTAGTATTTAAACGTAATGCTATGATCAACACTTTCATGATTAGTTCTTCTCATTTCCATTTTATATGAAACAATGTTACCTAATCAGGTGAGTGGGACTTTACATTTAGGCATATTAAGCAAAATTCAGGGTAGAAATTACCATTTTACCGTATATCTAAATGTAGATTTTTTGAAATGATAGATTAATAAATAAGTGCACCACACAAAACAAAATTACGAAAAATGTAATATGACTTTTCTTTTTTCCCCCTCCAGGAGATTCAAATAACTGATGTTTTGACAGTCTTTGACACGGCATGGCAAATAACTTTAGAAATTCAAGTTCAGGAAAATACATTTGCTTTTGATCTCCACTTTAAGATTTACTGCTAGAGCTTTAAAGCATAACACCCACTTACCTGAACCCCCAAATTATAGTAGTACTGGAGCACTTTGCAATCTGTAGAAAGGAAAATAAATACATAAAAAGGTAAAACAAATATGCAAAAACTATTATACAGATATTAGATAATGAGGTTGCTCCCACTGACCTCTTGGAAGGTCACTGCCATTGGGGTCATAAGAGTATGGTGGAGGAGGCGCCATGGCGACTGGTTCTCCCAGCTCATTGACAAACCAAGGAACTGCTCAGAAAAAAAATGCATGAAACTACCCAATGAGTAATGAGGAAGAGAGTCTTGAGTCGTTTTCTATGCTAACAATGGCATGCACAGTCATCAAATACCAAATCACACTGTATACCAGGTCTGCCCAGAACAGTCTGGGGTGGTGGCTGTCCAGGCGTTAAGATGTTGTTGGATTGCAGAGGGTTCGGGGGAGTCTGGGAGCTCCCAGTGGATGAGGAGGAAGAGTTTGATGTAAAGATTGCAGCCGGGGCAGAGTTAATTGGTTGAGATGAGGAAAGGACAGATGACTTCACAACCACCTGGAAAAAGATAGAGTTACACGCATCCCCTCCAAGGCAGGGCAAAACAGTCTAACACATTTAGGAATACTGTGGGAAAAATCCATGCCTGCTGCGAGTAGCTGTAGGTAGCGACACCCTCTTGTGGTGACCCGGCACGAGAACCTCCTTCCTGAATGGTCTGCAAAACAAGTCAATTAAATCTGAATTTATTACAAAAGTACTTCTAAACATTTCCACAATCACTCATCTAATGTGGTGTAGTCACATTTTCCAGTATTCTCGAATAAAGGGAAAAACTGAAGTTGGTTAAGGAGAGCTTTTCAGAGTGTACTCTACGTTCTCCCTCTGGAACTCTTGTCTATACAGTATTAGCATTTTAGTAGACATTTTTGACAAATGAAGAAGTTTGGAGGATAGTACCAGATTGGTGGTAGACTCTGCTGCTGCTGCTGCATATACCGATGGACTCGGATATCCTGCCTCTGCAATACAGAAATATACTCTTATGATATCCTGTCTGCAATTATATCAGAAAACATATAAAGCTGAAATTTCACTAACATAATGAAGCGGTTAATGAACTAACCTGCAGCAGAATAGATGTACTCCTCAGAGTATTCACCTAGTCAGGACAAACAGTTAAAATTAACCGCCATTATCACATATGGGCTGTGTCAAAGCCTGGTGAGCTGGCTTTTCAGCTGTAGAGTCACATTTTCTGCTGCATTGAATTAATTTTAGTTTTTAATGTGCAAATCATTACTATCAGCATGTATCAAATGCGTATGATAAGATCAATTGCAAGCATGAGGTTCAACCTGGGGGACATGAGCAGTGTCCAATTCTTTTTCTTCATGGACTTTGTCTGAAGTGGCGAATAGAAAACTGAATGTTGACCTTGTTGAATGCTAATCGGGTAAACAAATTTCCTCCTTTATTCTCATTAATAGAACTTGTACAGTGTCATCTTCCATATCAGTAGAGCCAAATTTCACAATACAGGCAAACAAAAGTGATACCTGAGCGAAGGGCACTGAAAAAGTCTGATTAATCGTTCCATCCAAGTTGTATAAAATTATGCAAATTGTAAAACAATAGTAAATCAAAATGCATGTATAATTACACAATGCAACATGTTTGTTTGGCAATTACATTAGGATTTGAAGTCGGTTTTATTTTTTCCTCATATTCTGTTTTATTGTTCTCAAATTTAGTGTTTTCTTCCTTTATTTCTTTTGAAATCGGTGTTTGTCTCATTTGTATGGATTTAGGTACAAAACATTACCAGAACTGGTGGTAAATTAAACAAAAGGCATTTTAGAGAAAACCAAACTGTGCTAAAGTTTGTGTAGTAGTCAAAACGCAAAAGACTCCGATTTAACATTCACAGACAGATAGTCCATATTGCAATTGTTTTTTTTTGGCTGGCTTCTTCTGATACAGATAACTGAACATGTGGATAACTGAATGAGATGAAAGTGGACACAGAGCAAAGTAACATTTTGGCTGTACCTTGGTCACCAGCATTACTCCTCTCATCCGGGTCCTCCTCTGATGATGTCATGGGCTGCTTGCCTGAGGGAGGAATTGGACTGGGAACTCTTGGCACCCAGTAAGCAGTGGCCCCTGGAACCATGGAACTGGAGACTGCTTGACCCTTCAGATAAACACAGTGAGACAGACAGAACAGTGATCTTGGCGTCAAAGCCTAAAAGACCCGTTTACACAAAGGTCAAAAACTAGAGAGTTTTAAAGGGTTAGTTCACCCCAAAATACTCGCCCTTATGCCGTTCCAAATCCGTAAGACATTCGGAACACAAATGAAAAAAAAAGAAGATATTTTTGGTTAAATCTGAGAGCCATCCGACCCTCTATAGACAGCACCACAACTGAAATCATCTCCGATCCAGAAACGTAGTAAAAACATTGTTGAAACCGTCCATATGACATCAGTTTTGCGATGCTACAAGAATACTTTTTTTTGTGCAAAGAAAATAAAAATAACAATTTACTCAACTGTTCTTCTCCCCTGACTTGCTCTCTAAATTGCCAGAAGATGTATCACAACGCAACACATATACACGCTTTAACATTTGACATAATGAGCATTGTTTACATCTGGGGAAAAGCACACACATAAGCAATCTGCGGTTGTTTATGCTTAGGGGAAAGTGTACGCATGCATTGTAATACTCTCTAAAATTGCTGTCTATGGAGGGTCAGATAGTTTTCTAATTTCATAAGAAATATCTTAATTTGTGTTCTGAAGATGAATGAAAGTCTTATTGGTTTGGAACTTCACGAGGGGTGAGTAAATAACAATTTTCATTTCTGTATAAACTAACCCTTTAAAGATGGTTCTGATTTTACATGAATAAGGAATCCACCTTACTTTAATTTATTTCAAGCAGCATGATGTAACTGCAGTTTGTGCTTTTAACAAAATCTTATCGTGCATTGGTGCAGGCGCTAATATACATTATCATTCTTGGAGTGAACAGGTCTTGATACTCTCAACTGTTGCTGATGTAGAACTAGGTGTCTCACTGGTATTGGCGAGAAGGCGCTCTCATCGGTCTCCTCAATTTCATAGAAGGTGATACTTCCCTCTATGTCTTGAGTTTCCTCTCCTGGCTCAGGAACACAGCTCAGACACTCTTTATTCAGAGAGTGCATTTGCCTCCGACTCCTACTGTATATACACACACACACACAATTTAACTTAATTTGTCAGCAGCTGAATAAAATAAGTTCTCAAAGAAAAAAAATAAAACAAAACCAAAAAAAAAAAAAAACTGAAATATCTTGCAATATTGAAAATGATGCAATGGATTCACAGAAAACAATTTTACACAAAGGAACATGATTACCAAACCAAAAAAAAAAAGAAAAAAGAATGGTAGTAAAGTTGTATAATTTCAATAGACTTTTTTATCCAAGTGAGAAATTAGTATTGTAATGACTATTTTAACTGGTAGATTTACAAAAAGGAACAGACAGGAAATAATATGGAATATGTCTTCATTTCCATGTTCTGAGCAACGGGTTCTTATATGAAAATTAAACAAAGGGTAGGGACTTCAAAACTTGCTTCAACAGGAAAATGTATGAACAAGCAGCAAAAGGTGCACTTCATAATGATTATTTTTTAAGTAAAAAAAACAAAACAAAAATGACACCATATTCACCACAGGTTCATTATAGTTCGTCATTTCCATCATTACCCATTTCTGATAGATCGTAAATGTAGATGTTTAAGTAAATGTTTTCTTACCGAGACCTGAACGAGTAGTTATCAAAACTCTGGTAGCAACGCTTACTGGGACTGGGATAATAGGCTAGTTCTGGTCCAATAAGATGGTGTCTGTTCAGGAATCGGGTCGAACTTCTGACCAAAAGTCACGTGGTGAAAAAAACCCCCCACCAAAAACACAGAATCACTCAATAAGTTAAGACAGGACATGTGTTTAGAAGATACATCAATGAATAAGCATTTGTAAAGAATGGCGTGTCTAACCTGGGTGGGCCATAGCCACGTGGAGGTCTAGGTGGATGGTGGTGTCGGTAGTGTTCATAGGCCAGACCTGCAGGAGGTGGAGCGGGACCGTGTACCCCTGGAGAACGGACAGGATGAATGTTTCCTGGCCCAGGCTGCAGACGGGGAGGTAAGCCAGGCTGAGGACGACTGAAAGACACTGCCATCAACATCTCCTTACCACGAGGTTTCTTGAAGTACCGTCGCCGCCCGCGGAGCTCTGGGTCTTTAAAGAGAAAAACATCCATGAACCAAAAACACGCAATCTGAAGTGTTCATGTGCCCTGCTGATAACAGACCTACACACAGGCCTGTCGCCAAAGGAAGGGGCACTGCCCCAAACGACTCGATGTGCCCCCCGTTTACATGATCAAGAGGGAGCTTAATATTGAGAACGAACAAGTTAGTTCTATCTAGTCAAATATAGAAGCACAAAAATAAGGATTCAGTCATATTCTGTGTAGGGAGAACAAAAAACGATATAGGCCTATATAAAAATGAAATAAACTGTCCTAAACTAAATATATATCCCTTAAATAAAAAACAAAAAACAATTAAAATAAAAAATGCCCTGAGTTTCGTTTGATTTTTGTGACTGCGCTTTTTTTTTTTAAAAAGCACAATATTTAGTTTTTATTGTCAGTGTAGGCCTAAATAAAAATGAATCCAAGTGCCTCAGCATCTTGTGCAAAACATTCATTATTCGTGCTGAATAGGCTTATGGTGCATCCCAGTGTCTTTTTAGATACATTCATTTTGGCTAGAATTTTATATAGTCTTCATAAAGAATGCCATTAGGCTATAATGTATTTTTTTTTTTATTTCTTGTATATATAAATTTGTACTGTAGTTTTATAGCTGCTTATAGGCTCTATTTTTTAGTTTTTAAACAAAATGGCGCAAAAAAAGGACAACTTCTGTTTTGTCTAGCAGATTGTCTTTAATCATGCAGCAAACTTTTTTTTTTTTTTAATAACCCGAAAAAAAAAAACTATTTCATGTCTATCATTTATGATATAGGCCTATAAGTAATTGCACAGGAAGAGCTTATTGTTTTTATCCACTGGTTGTTAGGCTACTTGTTGCCATTTTTTAAAACTTCTATTCAAATTTTGAATGGATTGTATGGCATAAAAACATCAATAATAAATTACAAAGCTGTTCATCGCGATCTCACAATTGAGAATTGATCTTCTAGAATCTAGTCCATCTCCTATCCTGAAATGTCTGTCTTGCAGAAAAACTACTGCCAGATTCTAGATCAATTCTTCAAACAGTGGTTCAAGAGGATGTGATGTTCCTTCAAGAGTTACTCTTACTGTTATTCTTAATAAGGGAGGGTCATTTTTTAAGTCTCTGAGAACCTAACACATTGAACTTGTGGAGACTCCAAGGAAGGTTCAGTTCTGGAAAATAATGTCGCTGGAGACTTAGTGGTTCCTGATGGTTTCTGACCCAATTCTTGACATTAATTCTTAATTCTTTTGAAGTTAACATGTCTTTCTTCTCCACCGGTTTTTGCTTTTGACTGGGCTGACCCAATGAGCATTTTACTGCCCAGTGGTCATTTCTTAACTTTGCTAATTCTATTATTGCATTAGTGTTGCATCCTTATAAAGGGCATGCAATAATTTTGACATTTAGTCAGAGTTTAATCTCTTTCTAGGCTCATTTTATCTGGAAAAAGAAAACTTGCCTAATACTGTAATTTGGCACATATATAAATAAATAATGTATGAAGATCGATGTGGTTCGGGACTGGTAAAAATGTTCTTGAAAATGTTCTTGTAAAAAAAAAACAACACCACTATAACCAGAATTTTAACTTGCATAATAATTTTGAACACTGTGTATATGACAGGCTAATATTTGACCATTGTCTAAAATACAAAAAAAAAAAAAAAAAAAAAGAATGTTTAATTAATTATTATTATTGTTAAATGTTTTGTCATTAAGTTTACAAAACAAATAAAAATCTCCATATTAATTAATGAACTGTCCCCTACCTGCCTCACAAAATATAAGAAATACTGTTAAAAATGTTATTTAAAATTCCTTTATGTATTTATATGGTATTTATAAATAAAGAAAAACATAAAAAAGATGAATACCTTTACCTCAAAATACGCATCATTGAAGCATTAGCCATTCAGTTTTAAAGTCATTTTTACGCACATGTTAATGAAGGAAGACAAAAGGCACACAGTTTTGTAGAACGACCCTCATCAGTCTTAAAGCTGCAAAAGGAAACCATGTGTGAATGTGCTTGAGTAAACACAAGAAGACCAAGTCAGCAACTGTATTGTCACTGGTTTATGTTGTTGGTTAATGCATATTTGTATCATGCGCTGTTCTGTATAAAGCAGAAACAGGAGCGTGGTATGGGGTGAACCCTTCCTCTAAGAAGCTCCCCTATAGAGAAGTGGCCTGCAGAGGCTCATAAAGCAGCGCCAGTGAAATTTACAGGCTCTGTGTGGGCCTCCTTGTTAGAGCTCAAGCTCCACGTCGCCCTGAGGATACTGACGCTGACCGAACGCGGGATAGCAGACTATTACCAGCAGACAGACAACAAGAGCCCAACTGTGCGGCCACAGTGACGACTGTCTCAGCAGAGACGCAAAACAAGGTCTCTCATTAAGAACCCGTATCTCAAAGGTAGTTGTTTGTCACCTGATGGTGGCTATTTCGTTTTCATAGCGAGACTTTATTATAGGTCACTTAGTGAAATACTCTTTTGAGCTCCCACATGACTTAATCAGAGCTTTGGCCTCGGCACCAAACACAAGCATATGTCTGACATCCTTTGAAGGCGAGACTGCAGTAAACAGTTTGGTATGGCTTCAGAATACAGCACAAGAGTCAAAAAAGAACTACTATTTCGAAGCGATTATGGAAAAACGCACATGGACTTATTTGGTGGATGTTGATGATGTAAAATAATTTGTTTGACCTCCAGTGCAGGGCTGTTTGCAGCACAGGTCATGGGAGAGAAAAGACAGCGGGTCAGTCGAGGACAAGTGCAAACAACATCACATGGACCAGCAGGAATTCTGTGATGCTGATACATCAGGACAGAGAGCTCTATGATGCCACAGCTACGTCAACATGAAATGTGATATGACGCATTTCTCTATGAACTGGTATAATCTATCAAAACCAAAGTAGGCTGCAAATGAAGATTTCTCCCAATTATATATTCAGTGCTTCCTACAAGATTTAGTGAGGCTTGTGGTGGCAGGTGACATCACATATTAATTAGCATATTTATGACATCATAGCGTCAAGTTTGCATTTGAGTTTTGACACTTCAGATATGATCTACTTTATGAGCTGTCACATACTATAATACAACTGAATGCCCAATAAAGCTGTTCACAATATACTTTCTGTTGTCATACAAAGAAACATAAAAATAGAAATAGTAAACGTTACTGCTACATTAATACTAACCAGAACTCACTCTCACTATACTCCTTAAAAGCTGATTTATAACATAGATTTATATCCATTTATAACATGACTCGCAACATCTGATAATACATCTAACTTATAATAAAAAGCTATTATATGCTCTGTTTTGGGCTTTATTACTGTTTTGTCTCATTCAGCATGCTGTCTGCGTCTGAGTAACAAACTATGAGCATATTAACAGAGGAATACGTTCATATTTAAAAGTCCAAACAGTTAGTAAGACAGGTGCTTGGAAATGCTGTATTGAAATTGATTGATTGACGTTACAGCCAGCTGAAAGCACTGTTTCTCTGCGACTCACTGCACAGAACACACGCCGAGAGAGACGACACTGCGCTGGGAGAGTCAAAGCTGGTGCTCGCGGGGCAGTACTGGAGACACCTTTCAACTGAACCATAGCCACGTTTTTTCAAAAAAGTAGCTAGGTTTGTCAGTATGGACCTGTTATGAAAAAAAAAGCCCCCCAAAAGGATCTAAAAGTTGCTAAATATAGTGCACTCGTGTGTGTGAGACGCGAAAGCTGATGCCAGCAAGTGGTGGATATTAGTGGTGGTATGGGAAGGTATAGGACAAAATGGAGATTGTTTGAACAGATCTTGAGCACACAGAACGAGCAGCACGATACGATTTTCCACTAGTTAATTGATCGCGGATGGTTTCACTATCTCGGGCGGATAATAAAAAGTGTAAGACCAAATATACTTGGGCGGCCGTTAAGACATCTGGGTGGCCCGCCTGAGTAAAGTCTATGCGTTGGAAGCACTGTATATTGTATCAGCTAAAATGCACTTATCAAAACAATAAAAGCAGACACATGTTCCAATATTCAAAATGTATGATTTCAATTGCAATCTGCAAAGGAGTGAAAAAAAGTGGAAACTGTGATTAGACATAAAAGAAACTCTTCCGAATGATTAATATATCTGAAAATCAACAAACAGCTGTAAACCAGTATAAAGGAAGATGGCAATCACGTCTCTGTGGAAGTTGTTCTGCAGATTAATGGATAATACATGTCTTCTTCACCTTACAAATGGTTGTCAAAAACACGAATGCTATAAAATGCATCATATTTTGTGAGAAAGTATGATTTACTAGGCCAAAACAAGAACTATTTTGGAACCAGCACCCCAAAATTAGTAAGAAACAATCATTCAATTTCATTCAGCAAATTGATGTAGATGTTATTGTTATTGGTTAAGAACTTTATTCTTTGGGCTAACATGACAAGGTGCACAATAAGACCAGGAACACATATTGCAGTAGAAAACAGGGTAAATGTTCTTTTCTGTTGACTTAAAAGGACAAATCCCTGAAGCCTGAACCTTGGAAGCCTGAATTTATGAGAGAAAATCAGAGGAAAACTCACCCTCACAAAGGCTGTGTACTGATGACACTGCGCTCGGTTGATCTCCAGGTTGAAACGCTGACTTACTGCACCTGTCTGCTCTCCACCGTTTCCAAAATACACCCGCAGCGGCAAACCTCTGTGTCTCTTATCAGAATCTGCAGTTAGATTGTACAGCACCTCTGAGGAGAAAAACAGACATTTACATTTCAGTAAGACAACAATGTGTAAACATCTCTCAAATACAGCTGTGTTTTAACATTTGCTATCGGAAGCATTCCAGGATGATTTCTGGGATTTAAAAACAAAGTCAAGTAAGATGTTAAGTTCTGACTGTCAAAGTCACGCAAATGAGAGAAAACAGTACAAGAACATTTCTGGGGCCACGTCCAAGATTTAAATGTTTGTGATTAATTTCTGGCAGTCTGAGAAAATGGCAAGGGCATGTAGGAAAAACAAGGTTCAAAATGTCCTGATGAATCTCACGAAGAAATATGTGGGCAACATTTCATCCCAAAATAAAAAACAAATAAATAAATAAAATGTAAAAAAAAAAATCGAACAAAACGTAAATGAATAAAAATATAATAAAATAAAATATACTGATTACACTTATGAAAAAAATGGTTGGGTTATATTTTATCAGAAAAAATTTAAATAGAAATAAAATAAAATAAAATAAAACAATGTAAATAAATGAATCAATGAATGAATGATTGAATTAATTAATAATTTAAATAAAAATAAAAATGAATTAAATATAAAATAAACAAATTGATAAATAAATACATACAATAAAAATAAAAAATAAAATTGAATGAATGAATGAAATGTGAATAAATGACGATTAAGCAATTAATCGAATTTCAGGAGGAGCATGCACGAACGATCGCAGCTGCCACCAATCTCCTTATTACTGATAACCCCGCGAATCTCCTCTCCTCCGCCTTAAATAC
>JAUMHP010000078.1:9055950-9076642 GCA_032361065.1 Enteromius trimaculatus | reverse complement strand
AATATTTGTTATTACTGCTTTTGGTAAAACGGCTTCTGCTAGCCTTCCAGGTAGGTTTTTCTCTTCATCTTGGAGACGTTGGCCCAGTTCTTCTGGATTGAGTGTGTCTCAGTTTATTCTGTTTCTTCATGTGATTCCAGACAGACTGATGATGATCAGATCTCTGTGTGGAGCATAATGCACTGCATTATTGCAATTAATGACAAAAAAAATGTTTGGACATGTAAACTGATATTTCCCACTGACTAGAGTGTCAAAAAAAATTGAAATAACCGACCTAAAACCATTTTTTGTTGGTAAAAATACATACAGTACACGCACATTAAACTAATTAAACTAAACTAAGTACATTAAACTAATTACCTTATTCATAAAGGAATGGGCATCCCCTTATTTCCATTCATGGACTTTTACATTTATTAATTTAGCAGACGGGAAGTGCTCGCAATACAAAGCTTCAGACATTATTCATATTACTACAAGCAAACTTTCATTCAAATATTTATGTTTCTCTTACTGGTTGGTTAATGTTAGATTCTGTGACGACAGATTGGTTTATGTGTTATGTTTGAAATTTGTAAATTAAAAAAACAGGTTTTAACTATCTTGATAGATATATAGATAGATAGATAAAGATAAAACTATAGGTATTATGAGGCATAGCACAAGATGATAATAACATCAACTAATCTAACCAACTAGTTTCAATGATTATATTGAAGTTACAGTGTTTTGTTTGTTTTGTAAAGATTACATCTTTTGATTTAATTTTCATAATTTTTTAATACAAAATCATTCTCCTTGCACAGATATCGGTACCAACACAATAATCACAAGTAAATGCAATTTACCACTTCCACTGACTGCATGTTGACTTTTAAAGTGCTGTTCTTCTGATTATCCACACGGTGGCGCCAAAGCTCGCGATGAGAGACGAGGTTTCATTCCTGTTAAAAACTGCTATTTGCAAGTGGTTTCCAAACCACTGTCCTGTCCTGGAGGCACCCCTGCCCTGCACAGTTTGTGTGTGTCCCTTATCTGATGCACCTATTTCAGGTCTTTCATGTGCAGGGCAGAGGTAACTCATAAAAAATCATAAGGACAGGGGTGCCTAACCCTGCTCCTGGCGGTCGACTGTCCTGCAAAGTTTAGCTCCAACTTTAATTTAACACACCTGAAGCAACTAATTATGTTTTTAGGATCGCTTGAAAATAAAGACGTGTGTTTGATTAGAGTTGAAGCTGACCTTTGCCGGACAGTCGATCTCCACGAGTAGGGTTGGACACCCCTGATCTAAGGACATATGCATATTTTATGATTTGTAAATATTAGTTAATTTTGTAACATGCAGCATTGCATATATTTCTGTATTATAATACCAGAAATAAAAAACATAACATGAAAAAATTATGGCTTAATTTGTTTAAATATGTCAAAAATCTCTTTCTTTAGTCATACATTTGTGGTTACTGCACTGCATTGTCTTGTAGTCTCAGTACTTGAATGTATACAAAACAGTGTTTTAAAATAATTAGTTATCATCCTTAAAAATATCACACTCTTTTTCTATTTTTATTCTATATATATAATACAAGTTAAATGGCTTTTTTCTTTTAAATGGTCCATTTGATAAAAACTAACCAACTAGACCCAGACCCCCCAATCCGGATTCATACTGTGCGTTCACACCGCTGCCGTCGAGAGCGTCAAAATTCACCCTGGCCGTCCTGCCAACGACGCTGTACAGAGATTTTTTGGACGCTCTGACGTAGATTTAATGCTTGTCTTGTATTTAAAGGGGCCGCAAATCAAATATAAAATATACTGAACGTAAAAGTAAGAAATTGATTGATGAAAATAACTTTTTTTGTAGCCACATGTTTTCTTTCAACTAAAAGCCATTTGTGTGGTTTGTAATTTTTATGTTCATGGTTAATTGCTAATCTAATTTCAGTATTGTAGGAGATTATAGGAGACATTTACTAGTCTTGGTTTTAAATTAACATTAGTTTGTGTGAAACCTACCGGATGAAGTGTAATGTTAGCGTTATGCTATTGGTCAAATCAGTGTTTTGAGTAAATCAATAGCATTTCCATTGAAAAACAAGCGTTCTAGCAGAAAAATTTTGCCTATAAATAGTATTGTACACGTTCTTATTAAATTCGCGTCGTGATGGAGGATAAAGTTGTTGCAATTTTTGGGTACCAATAACTAATAGAACTATAGGGTCAGAACCAAAGTTTACAGTTTACACTCACTGCTGGCTCACATTGAAAATGAATGACATCCAGCCACTTTGATGCTCTCGCCGATGGCGGTGTGAACGCACGGATACATTGTGTAAAATAAATAAATAAATATATATGTTTTACAAAAAAACACTTTTTTGTACAATTTCAATGCATGCTTGCCATTTCGTTATATTTGTACCGTTTACTAGCAGTTTCTCAGTGGAAAATGTTTCTACACCAGTTGAGTTTTTGTTTGTTTGTTTTTTCAGTGCACTTAAATAAAAATGTGAAGAATATTATTCTTTTGACAATTAGAATTAATGATAACGTTCTTTAGGAGTATAATTGATTTTGTTTTTCTGGTAGTGCTCTGGACTCTCTTGTTTCTCTAAGGACATGGAGTGAGATGCTGCATACTGTATTTGCCTGAAAGACCTTTGACACTCGAATCATTGTAGTATCGTCTCGTTTACGTATGTAATGACGTTACGTCATTGACTGACGTCATGGGATCCCACCTGGCAGACCAGTTAACACTGATGTTTGGAGAAAAAGCCAATGAGAATTGGCCAGTGGTTTTTGCATGTCTAGCCACTCCACCGTACATACAGGTATATAAGATGGCGGCATGCAAACCAAGCTTTCTGCTGAGGAGCTGATTACAACCAACTCCCGAGCGCAGTCTGACCTTGTGGCAGCAGGGACGTAACGTGTCCATTCCCGCTTTCAGGGAATGAGGGTTACATATGTAACTGACACGTTCCCTTTCAGTCAGTCACTGTGACGTAACATCATTGACTGACGTCATGGGGTCCATATGGAAAACGCTACAACCCGAACTGTGTCATGTAGTAGGCCCAAATGCTGACAGGCTGTGACTGGACAGCTTGTCAGGCCAAATGGAAGCTCAAACATAACCTTCCCAACGTTCTGGAGGCCAGTAAACGGGGCCCTGTAGGGGTGCCTGAATTTTAGCCCTCTATCAGACACAGTTCAAGCTACTATTCTAACAAGAACTGTGAGGTGATGGAGGAACCAGATGTAACCATCTAGAAACACTGGAAGAAAGCGTTCGGATCCAAAGGAATGGCGCTGCTAGCCGACACCCGCCCCGGCCTTCCAGAATTTCCTGATGTTACCCAAAACACAGGAGGACAAAGGATACACGCGAAGATTGTTGAAACTAGAAAATGTATTGGTTGTTGCCCAAACCGCAACTTCTCCTGAAGGAAGCATCTCTGAGGATCCTCTTGGTGAGAGGAGCACCAGTCAGTGAACGGACCCCACTTCAGGGTGTAGACCTGCCTCGTAGATTTTGAGATTCGTCGCCAGGCTGCAGCTGCCTTACGCCCCTGGAGCCTCTGAAAGAATTTTAAAGGGGCCGCAGTCTTATGCCCGAAGGCCGCAAGGAAGTTCAGCAATGATCGGGACCGTTCATCTGTGAGACGAGCTGTCATGTTGACTGAGTCCAGCTGCATGCCGAAAAAAGTGAACTGAATCGCATAGCCGAGTCAGATCGTCCTGATCAACCAGCGAGTTGGACTGGGGAGCGCTTACCAGGCCCTCAGTCTGCGAACAAGTTGGATCAACCACGTATCCACAGGGGCAGCCAGAAGGAGAGAGATGGCTGTGTCCCCTTACGGCTCTACGCCCCTTTGGAGCTGCCGGGGGTGGAGCAAGTGTGGAAGCTGCCGGGGGGCGCCTTTGGTGACAGGCAGATTATAGACTTCTGAGAACTGCTGGGCAAAGTTCTCGACAGTGTCGCCTTGGGAGATGCGTCAAGAAAGCGCACTTTGTTGGCGTCACCCATCTGCGCCAGGTTCAGCCAGAGATGACGCTCCTGGACAACCATGGTGGACATAACCTTCTTCACCTGGAGAGCAAAATTGCGCAGTTCCTGCGTCAGCCTCTGGTCAGAACTACCCTTCTGCAATTATTTTAGTGCCTTGGCCTGCTGGACCTGCAGGATGGCCATGGCATGCTGGGCTGAAACGGCCTGGCCTGCAGCTTTGTAAGCCTTGGCAGCAAGAGCTGATGACAGCTTACAGGCTTTGGATGGGAGATGCGGGCCATTCCTCCAGGTGGCAGCATTTTGTGGGCACAAGTGCACAGCAAACGCACGCTCTGCCTGGGGGATCTCCGCGTACCGCCTGGCCGCTACTTCATCGAGGGTAGTGAGGAGGGAGGAGCTCAACCTTGCCCTAGATGTATATGGTGCCTTCCATGATTTGGTGATTTCCTCATGAACCTCCGGGAAGAAAGGTACTGGGACTGAGTGTGGCTGGGAGTCACGACCGGAGCCCAGAAAACCAAGCTTCAAGTCTCGAGTGTTCAGGGGTGGTTGGGGGATTCACTTCCAGCCTGATGCTCTTGGCTGCCCCAGAGGAGCATGGCCTCCAGCTCCATATGCTGCGGCGGGGCGGTAGAGGTCAGTTTCCTCTTCGGCCAATGCTGACGAAAGTCCCTCCTCTGAAGCAGCAGGAGGTATTTAATCCTCTTCCGGGTCATCAAAGGAAGCGCTAGGTTTGCCACAGGACGAACCGGCACCACCTATCACAAGCTCCATGGGACTTCACATTGGGAGATCAGGACAAGTGAGACAGCGATAGTGGCTGTCGTCAAAGGTGACAGTGACATTTGCAAACAATTGTGCACCCAGTGCAATGCAGGAATGCTCCGACCGAGGATCTCGAACAGCAGGTATTAATTTTCTTCTTTTCTTCTCCAACTTTGCGAGAGATTGGCTCAGAAGCAGAAAGCTAATAGTGGTTTGCACGCCGCCATCTTATATACCCGTATGTACGGGGCAGTGGCTAGGCATGCAAAAACCACTGGCCAATTCTCATTGGCTTTTTCTCCAAAGATCAGAGTTGATTGGTCTCCCAGGCGGGATCCCGTGACGTCAGTGAATTATGTAACGTCGTAGTCATTGACTGAAAGGGAACTGGTGTCGTCCCTTCCCCCTTCAACTAATGGATGGTCAAACACTCCAGAACTCAATCCTTATAATGAAAATACTGCATTAATTTTATTTTGTGATGTGTCATTGTAATTCAAGAGATGTTTTTAATCTTCAGATTGCTCCGGCACAAGCCATTTCAAAAATATTTGGCAGCAACCCATCCCGCCCCACACGGGCGTATGCTGCTTTTATTGAATGCTGTTTGTCAGAGGTGGACATTAAAAGCTCCCCTTTATTTGAATAAACTATTCAAGCTTTTTAAAAAAGCCACTGTAAAAATATGTAAATTGATCCTGGGAAGAACGCTTGGCTCACACATAGTCTTTTATATCTCGATGTTGTCCATTACAAAGTGCATCTCCTTTCCACTTTTTCATGTCATCTTGTCTTTATTGGCAGCTTGTGTGCTGCTCTCTGATGATGAGATCGCTCTGGTCCGTCCTGCGCTTTCCGGCGGAGATCCTGGAGTGGATGTGATGGACCACGAAGGGTAAGATGATTCTTCAAGTGATCAGCATACGACGCCATTTTCAGTGTTACTGCAATTCCTTAAGCTTTGGCATCAAATAAATGCATATGGCCTGTAACCACCATAGACATTTAGGATGACATGTGCCCCTATATTCAGAATAGTGACTGCTGATCATTAAGGGTTCTTATAAGATCACTTAAATATTCATTTTTACATTCAACATTTTAAGTTATAAAATGTATATTTTAAATAATATATGAATGTACATATTAAAGTTATTTAAATTTTACAATTACCTTAAAAAACAATTAATAATTTAACCTTGATGACAAGGTAAGGTTAACCAAGGTTGTAAAACGTGACCAAGGAACACAAAACGAGTCATAAGGGTCAGTTTTTTTAAATTGAGATTAGGATTAGGGTTAGGCCTAATTTGGCAACTTTTTGAAAATCTGTAAATTGAGGGTGCAAAAAAAAAAAAAAAATCAAAATACTAAAAAAACGTCCTTTAAAGTTGTCCAAATGAAGTTCTAAGCAATGTATATTACTAATAAAAAACTTATTTAAAAAATAAGTTTTTATTTATTTAAAAATAAATTAGTTTGTATATGTTTACAATTGGAATTTTTTTATATATATTTTTTTTTCATGGAACAAGATTTTTACTTAACATCCCAATGATTTTTGGCATAAAACAAAACTCAATAATTTTGACCCGTACAATGCATTTTTGGTTATTGCTGTAAATATACCCCAGTGACTTATGAATTAATTCATAAATCAAAAATTTTGAATACATTCTTGATCATATTAATAATGATCATATATGCACAATACGTACAGATAAACTTTAATTTTAAGTCTTGTGTATCAAATCACAAACTTTCATTGCTTTCAGAAGCATTGGATTGAAGAATGAGATCAAGATTAGGCCACAACATTACAGCACATCCTCCATTATGCTTGCTTTTGCTAGTTTTATGGTTTTAAACCCCTGGTGGTGAGCTATTCTTGTGTTATTTGTTGTGTAAAACATTGCACATTTTCTCTAAGGGAGTTTAAACATATTTATCAATGGGTATTTAGTAAAACATGCAAATTTCTGAAAAGCAGTTAAGCTAGTTTCCCCACGGCACCACTGAGCGCTTGACATTGCCGCCCATCTTTGTTTAGTGTTCCTCTTTATCTAAGTTGCCTCACTTATAACACTCTAATACCGCAATAAAATCCCTACCGAGTGCATGCTTGGTCACCTTGACGTGCTGTTAAATTGCATTTGTGCTCCAGAAACTACGGATGTATCTTTCCCCCCATTAGGTGCTCATGGGATTGCTTTTAATGACACTTTGCTGATTTGCTTTCACTGTAATAACAGACAGCTTTTGTGACATCCACTGGCTTCTGCAAACACCATGCTAATCTGACCACAGAACGTGTGGGACAGCACCAGCGTAATTTGATTCGCAGCACATTGTGCTTACACGCTCCAAATCTGCCTTATGCCTGTGATATCCAAACACCTCTGCGTTTGCTGGAGCTGCACCAAATGAATGCGGGGAAGAAAAAAAAAGATGGCTCCTGAACCAGACGATGGACAGTGGGGGCCAAATGAAAGCTCTCAGAATCACTGTACATAGCCATCGGTCAAACAGTCCATTTCTTCCCTGACTTCGCTGTGGTCTGGCATAGGAAGAAGATGGAATAACCTGGAGAAATATATATGTTTAGATACCCCTGAGGGTCACCAGGTGTCCCACATGGAAAAAGAAACATTAAATTAAAAAGAATTAATAATTTATTAGTTTATTTGTATGTGTGCTGTTGTAATTGTGAGGGCCATACTGTGTTGTTGTTGTTTTGTTTTTTATCGTTTTTTTAAGGGGGCAGTATTTAAATTTTTTTTTTAGTGTATGTTTTTCAAACAGTACACATTCTTCAAAAATGTTGTCTCTCTCTCACCCCCCCTTTATCCAGTACAGTTTATTCCCTCACAATATCGCTTTGTTGTTTCTCCATTTATGGATGCAGGTCACTTTGCCATTTCTTTTCAGTCGCTGTGAAAAAATGTTATTTAAAGCAATTCATCATTGGCGTTTGGATTTAGCCGGCCCCTCCTCTGAGTGCTGCTCTGACACGTGTTTATACAGCTTTTATCCTGTCCCCAACTCTTTGCTGAACAGACACTTTTGTCGTGCTGGCTGGTGAATTTTTTAACAGATCTCATGGCCACTTTCGCCTTTACGATTGCCAGGTTCACCAATTTACTGTAATGGACTGAAGTAGAGAGACCGTGGGTATTACAAATGATTTTGAGAGTGAAAGGAGAAAGTGAATGGAAAAATAAACAAGCAGATATAAAACTCTTTATTTGGAAGAGCCGGATTAATATTTCATAAGGGGCCGAGTATGTATCAAGCCCTTGTGAAAAAAAAAAAAAGTTCTGTTTTGTAGTTTGTGTCATAGTCTACTGTATTACTGCATGAACCATTTTCAGAACATAGTACTGACTGATATTTAGGGATGGGAGTCTTAAAGAATTTCATTTAATTTCTGGTTTCCGGTATCATTATTGTAGTGCTTTTTAAGTAAGTATTTGTATAAAAAAAAGAATAATAATGTGCCAAATAAGAGATTTTCAATATTGTGTTTAGTTTTGAGACACACGTGTATTTGTAAATGTTTAATTTTTGAAGGATGTAAAAAAAGTTGTAAAAGAAATAGTTTATTTATAAAGTTAAGCATTTCAACAATACTTGCATGAAAATGCTTAAAACAATTTTGTGTGTCTAATATGGATTTACAAATAACATTTTATTAAACGACAAATCAAGAGTTTATTTGCAAAAACTGATTTTTTTTTTTGTTGTTTTTGATAATTGGTAACTTAAAAAAATTAACTCTTCAAATATTTTGCATGATATTTGAGATTTGATAAAAATGTTATCATTTGAGGTTTGTTTAACATTATTATGGTGCAACAGCCAGATATTAAATGTTTATTTAATAGAGTCTTACCTTACTCTTACTCTTTTACCATTAAACCGACGAGTTGTGGCTTTTGTGCATACTATCATTAACCTTACTTAATTTGATTGACCATTCCGATCAATTTGACATTAGTCCACTGAGACTGACCACCATAGCGTGCTTCAAAAAGTGTGATTCATTTGGGAATCAGACTACAGTGATCGTGCTCAGTTTTACTTTCTAGAATCACTTAATAGCTTTGTTGTGATGAGATTGAATAGTGCAGGAAATGCTTTTGAAGTATCTTAGTATATTCTGGTTGCCTCAGGATAAAAATGCATGTGTGAGAACTGTTAAACGGAAACAAACCTCATTTGGTTTCAGTATTAATATTTGTAAATGCAACCATTTCCTTTTTAGTACTTGTGTTATCTTCATGAGCACAAAGGTTCTGAGCGATTATGTTTCATATTTCCATTTAATTTCTGAATGCATTTCAAATTTTTCTAAAATTTACCTCCTAGATGGTGACCCCAAATGCGAAGGTCAGTTTGCATACATAAACAGTTTTTATGCGTTTTATCATGCAAATTTATTGTGTGACTCTTAATATCTTTGACATCATCACAGCGGCTGTGTATCACTATAAATGAGCGCTTCTGAACGCAAAGGTTGCGCAGACGGCACACAGGCTTGCTGGATAATTAGCGGCAATGACAAAGGAGCAGGGCGCTGAGCCGTGGTCTAATGCGTGGCTGGTGCTGGGACAGGCATGTGCCCCCAAAGCTCCAGTGCTGCCCCATTATTAATGAATGACCTTTGCTGTTGTTAAAGGGTTTGGGAGCAAAATTAACGTCTGCGCTCATTTGTTGCTGTCACATTCCTTCCTTAACTTTCTTCATGTTGTGCGAGAGATTGCTTTTCTTTTTTTTTAAGGTATTAACGCGTTCACTTAAAAGCGTGATGAGTATTCTGGGTATTCTTTCAGCATTCTGGCACAGGGGTCGTTTAGTCTTCTATTCTTCTTTCCATGGTGACGGTTTCTGATTGTTTTGGTCATTACTCTTGCTTTTGTTTACGCCGAGTATTCAGGAAGTGTAAACAGTGGCACACATCCTCCTCTAACCAGAAGCCCCTCTACGGCCGGCCAGACAGAGCTCACTTCTACCTTACTTCAAAGAAAAAGGAAAAAAGTTCAACTCTGAACAGTTTCCTAC
Source organism: Enteromius trimaculatus (assembly GCA_032361065.1). NCBI lineage: Eukaryota > Metazoa > Chordata > Actinopteri > Cypriniformes > Cyprinidae > Enteromius > Enteromius trimaculatus. Next base: position 9,066,792 of record JAUMHP010000078.1, on the reverse strand, counting down.
TGAGTCTTGTTAAAACCGCGTGGAAAAAAAGAGGCACTTCAAAGGGCCAGTGCTGCTGACTGTCTCGAAAGCACAGAAAGGTTTTTTACTGGCTTGTTCTAGGTTATTAATTTCCACTGCACCGCACTAAATCTTAATTAGTCTGACGATAAAGAAAAAGTCAACTAACAAAAACAACATAAGATCTAGATCCATGTAAAGTTCATCAAAACGTCCATCTGTAAATCGTCCGGTTGTGTTGATGCCTTTTGTTCAGTCTCTGTTTGCTCTGAGAAAATGGGAGATAAGAAATAAACAGTGAAGTCATAAACGTGCATATGTTCACCAGCAGCTCTTGTTGAACGTGTGAATGTGAACGTAAAAAAGATTTCAGGATCTAAAGTCATTATGACTTCGGTGTTGTCTGGGACAGTGTTGTATTATGGGAAATTAGCTTTTAACATTTACTGTACAGTACACAGTGCACTGTAAAAAATAAATGTCATTTTAACTGTAAAATCTTGTAAAAATGCTACAGGAAGAAAGAAAGTTCCCGTACTATATACAGGGAAAAACTGTAAAACATCTAACCAGACCTTTAATATAATTTTACAGTAAAATGTTATTAATTGCACAGTTTTAGATGCAAGTAGAATAAATCAACTTAGAATTTACAGTCAAAAACCGTAAAATAATATTCCCAGAATTCCCTGCATGACACGCTACATTAAAAAATATGTTGCTTAAATCAGTTATGTACATTTGGGCTTTATCTTACATCTTTTGTTGTTTAATGAATGTTTATTGCATTATTTAAGTGCCGTGTGTTACCATAATGGTGTTTTTTGTTTGCATGAATGACTCCGTGCAGCTTCTGTATAGTAGCTTGTGGTGGAGCTACTTATGATGAGCTTTGAGTCTTCATGCGGATGGTGGTTGTCAGTATGTTAATGGAAATAGCAGTATGCGCTGTTGAATTTACTGCTTTACATTCAAATTTTCTTGTTTGTAAAATACAGTTTTATTCTGTAAAATATGCCGTTTTTGGCCATTAAATGTGTTTACAGTTTTTTCTGCACAAATTTTAATTTATTCAGCGTAATACAGTTTTTAAATTAACTTCTAAGTTTCACCATTTCTGTTTGAAATATATTCCATTAACACAGTCGCTGTCATTACATTCATCATAACAGATCATTTAAACATACATTTAATTATTAAAATATTATTAACTAATATTTTGCAAAATAATCTACACCTACGAACTGTAGACACTGAGGACTTGCCTGAGGTAAATGAAATGCTATATGTGTCGTTTAGTTTTAGACGTCTTTCCACCATTAAAAAACAGATTGAGTCTGATATACATGTCAGTCTGATACAAGAGAGACATGATTTTCATTCATGTTTATTTTGTGTTAATACTAGTAGTAAAGGGAAAAAGATCATCACCCTCACTGCTGCTTTAACTGAGATCTTTTCTACCTGGTGTTATGGAATAAACATACCTGGGTGCACTTTTTATCGAGAAACGAAATACGTACCAACAAGTACATATCACTGCAGTTTCCAAAAGAAATGAACACTAGAGGCAGGGAAACTCACACAGTTACTTAAAGAATATCATGTGACTTTAAAACAATATTAATATGCTGGGAGATTTGAAAATTGATGCTTTTGAATGTTAGCATCCAACATATTCAGCTTCGTATCTAAGGGTTTTCATAGACAGGAGGTTTGTTTGGTAGCTCATGGAGTACAGAGATGTACTTGAGAGGAGAGGAGCTCTGGTTTGAATCCTGTGTAACTACGGCTTGACAGAATGGTTTAAATCTGTGTAAAAGGAAATTGAGAACACTATTAAGTAGGTGTAGGGCATATTTCCAGCATGATAGAACATTAACTTTTTTGAAAAGATTTATTTTTTTGCGTTTTTTTTCCTTTATTAGATAGGATAGATCAGAAGTGAAGCGGCAGAGAGATAGAGGGGATAGGATCGGGAAAGGTGCGCAAGCCAGGACTCGAACACGCGACGCCAAAAACACAATGGTGTTGGATGTCGGTGCACAGCCCACAAGGCTATCAGCACCAAAAGAGCATTAACTTGTGACGACAGTCACTGGATATTTAACATAATAAAAACGTAGCAATACGTACCTATATAAGTGTAATAAAAATGTGCCAGGGTTCATGTTGAACTTGCCACTCAGTGGACATTTCTCTTTGAAACTGAGGTGTTGACAGTGTTGCACAAAAAGTGCATATTTTTATGAGACCAGGTTGGATATTTCACACCACATCAAAAAGCATCAAAAAAGCATTTATTTTTTGAACTTCCTGAAAAAAGGTCATATTTTGTAAGATGACACTTTCTTACTAAAAGTAACATGATAAACAGATTGTTTATTTAGATGCTCTTTAAAAGACAGTGTTCCGCCCCTTAATTTCATCTGCCAGCAACTACAGTACCAGTAACAAATAGCCCTTTGATGTCTTTTCCCGATTTTTTGTTTAAATAGGAAAGAGTGCACAGTTTTTGTTGAAGTCATTTAAACAAATCTGGAAAAAATAAAATAACAAATTTAACAATGGAACAAAGCTAAATTTGATTGTTATAGACTGCTGATCTGGTCACATAAAAAAGTCTTATTTCCCCTCCAATGTGAACGTAGCCCTAGTGTCGATTTCTTTGCAGGTAAATGAATCCTGGTTGTTGTATTTGAAAGTAGCTGCTGATTAATGTAGGCTTTTATATTTTGCTCTTGTCCTCTCTTTCACCTTTCTCAGCAGGGTCATTGTGGCATATTAGCTGAACTGGAGGTGGCGTGTATTTTTCTCTTTTGCTGTACTCGGTGATCTCTTTCACTAAATGTTTATATTTGTATGTATTATATTTATATATCTATGCCTAGGATGGCTGCTTATGAGATCATTTCTTTTGCCTTGGGGGAGGAAGTGTTTTTTGTAGCGAATAAAAGCACTTCCTTCTCCCTTACAGGCCCGGATTTTATGTTTATCCATGTCGTGAGAAAGCTACCGCGTTGTAATGCCTTTTCCATAATTAGGCTGATGGCAGGAAACTCAAACTAAATAAATTGGTGTATAAATGGTGGAATGCGGTAAGGAAAAAACACAAGACATACAGCTAAAAAAGGAGGTAATTTGCTATGGAAAGCTGTCGTACATTTCCGAAGACTGACTTTTGGCTTAAAAGGACAACGTCCGTGTTGTGTTTGTTTGTTATCTTCATCTTTGTTGCTCTGTTACAGTCCTCCAGTGTTTCTGAGCTGAGCTGAAGTTGTAATTGTTTCCGTACCGCAACACTGTGCTCTTTGACTGGATTGTTTCCTGTGTGTAATCAGGCAGATCTATTGAACACCGATCACTAAGGTTTTGTCAAGATTTAAAGCACACTTGAGAGGTTCTTCCTTGTCAGATTTTTGTAAATCGCAAACTTGCATTGATCAGTGTCGCACATTTATTTCTTATCTTGTCATCACACTGATTGATTGACACATGACACATTTGTTTCAGTACTTAAAGTGTCCATTTCTGCTTGGAATTTATACCAAGTGATTATTTCAAACCAGACCTAGCGTAACATCCCCGTATGCTGCATTACGATTGTGTTAAATTGAGGTTGTATTGGAGATCAGTATTTAGATATCAAACATGTAACTGTATTATTCAAATGCTAAAAATACATTATTGTATGCTTTTCTATTGTTTGCATTATCTGTCCCAGGTGCCAGTGGAGGAAAAAATACATACATTTTTGTGATGCAATAAATGCAGACTTGGATTACATGTTAGTCTATCACATGCTGCCTCAAATTATTTTAACCATGTTTTATGGTAAATTAAAACTATTTATAATACATTTTATTTTATTATTATTAGTAATTTGTGTACTTTATAATTTTGTGTTATATAATTATAAATGTTATAAAATTATGAGTGTGTGTGTGTGTTTTATACACTACCATTCAAACGTTTGGGGTCAGTAAGATTAATTGTTCAGAAGTGCCGGTTATAACCCTATTACAGCTGCAAAACATTTCTATTAAATAAACGCTGTTCTTTTGAATTTTATATGAATATAATATTATTCATATTATATTATTTATATGCAAATATAAAGTTAAATGTTTTCTTTAAAAATTAATTGTCTATTTTATTTTTTAAAATGTGAACATTTAAAACGCTGTACTTTCTATTATCTTTGCATAACTTTGCAAAAAAATATTTTTAAAAAAATGTATGTTTCTGAAACATCGGCTGTGGGAGGGAATATGTCATTGTCAGGCACTTTTTTTCTTCTTTGAGTTTTGAAAACAGTATTGTGGAGTTTTTTTATTTTGCTGTTTGAGCAAATAAGAATGCAGTTAATTAATAAATAAATAATAGATTTGATATATTTTAATATTGTCTCCATTCATAGATGTTTAAGCAGCTATATGATGACTTCTGTGACCTGGGAATCTGGAAATAATCAGTGCACTACAGTTTTCACAAATAGCACAACAGTTTATGAATTTAATTTTCTCTTTTTCTTTTTGCCACCTTTGTTCCCTTAATAGGCTTCTGAGAATAGGGGGACGAAAGTACCAGACATTTCAATTCATAAAACCACTAGAAAAACATGATTTGCCACTTTAAATGCATGTAATGACTAGCACAGAGCGCAGCGTCCTGCTGTATGTTGTAGTACCACAGTGTCCAGTGTGTCTGCGGCCGTCAGTACTGCAGGTGTGTGGTTTGGTTGCGGTGGTGTCTCTGTGTCCTCTTCCTCTGCAGGGACAGACGGCAGCGACGCACACGTTAACACCGTGCTCAAACGCTTTCTGACAGCTTTGGCATATGCCACCCGCTAATTACAGTGCCAGTCCTCCCCCACTGCTGTTTACTCACCCTTCACTGCTTTATCTGGATTAGCCTGACGAGCCAGTGCACACTTACACACACACACACACACATCGATTGCTCTCATCTCTGGATGTAAAATCTCTTATTCTTACACTGCCTCCCACAAACGACACAGATGCACATTTCATATATTTGTGAGCAACCATTCGTGTTTGTATATACTGTTCAGACGTGTCCAAAAAGTTCCCGTCCTCCTCATGCGATGCTTTTAAAACATGCTTATGGAGAATAGCTGATGGGCAAGTTAAAGGAACTTTAACTTGTATCACATTTTGTGATATGTCATTGTCATATAAAATTAAAACTCTTTCCTTAATTAAAATAAAATAGAACTATTACAAAAATATACACTTATAATGGAAGTCAAGGGTTTAAAAGCATTTATTAAAAGCTTGATTAATCATTTGACACCACTAATTACTAATTTATTATTAACTGGAGATTTTATTTATTTATTTATTTTTAACTCTCCAAAGGTGTTGTAATTTTGCTTACTGGTATCCTTGTGTTTTGATGGGTTTATCAGCTTTAAATACTGTAGGCATGGCTTCAAATTAGCTTTAAACAAACAGTATATTGATTGTAACTTTATAGCAAGCTGCCAAACACACTACCAAAAGTTTAGTTTAGCAATTTTTCTAAATGAGTTTAATACATTTATTATGCAACCGTAACAGTAAAACATTTATAATGATATTTAAATAAATAAATAATATTTTGATCTTTTGAACACTCTATTCATCAAAGAAAATACAATTTTCTTAAAAAAAACCATTTAAATATAAATATATTTTAAGCATTTGTAGCAAATTAAAACGATTTCTGAAGGATCATGACATTGATGACTTAAGTGAGTCTTTGATGACAGGAATTAATAAAATTGTTTAAAATGTAATTAAAATCAAGATTACATTGTAATCTTCACACTTGTGAATGGTAGTGTATAATCTTAAACCTTTATGTCTGTATATTCAAAACTATTTTCAACCCATTGGACAGAAACAGAAGTATTGTCATACTTTGCAAATCTTCATAATTATTAATATTTCAGTCAGACCTAATCAAAATAATTTGGGAAATTGAACCTGCCACATTCCTTTAATATCCAACATAGAGGAGATTTACTTGTGTCAGCATGATTTTAGATGAGACACACAGCTTTCATCTGCATGGAAAGAGAGATGAGAAGCCAGAAAGGTCTATTTTACGACTCACGAAAAGATGGCCCATGTCAGTTTCAGCTTTGATGGCATATGAAGCACGAGGCAAATGTACCCATAAACACTCCCTAACTGAGGAAACGACGTGTCTGCATGTGTATGTGTGTATATGTTTTTGAGAGGTGCATCAATAATAGATGAGGCCTGTATGGACCTGTCTGCCAGACACGCAGCATTAGCAGATGGTCCTGAGAACTGAGCCTCGGTCGCCACGGCGACACCAGCAGATGCCACTCACTCGCACCCACACACAGCCTGCAGTCTGTGTACCGTGGTAAAACTGATTTTCCACGATCACCCTTCTAAATATCATCAGGAATCTTTTTGCAGTCACTTCCTTGAAGACTTTTTTTTCAGTAGTAGTGGTGAAGATGACAAGTGAAAAATTCAACCATTAGAATAGAATAGCCTACATTCACATTCAATCAGGAAGTTAAAGTCATGCTGGGTTAACACACATACTGTAAAATATTACAAACAAGTGACATTTATTAAAACACATTGATAAAATGCCAATCTAATATCTCTCTCCCTGTCCTAATATTCTGAAGAAAACAATACGATTTTATTAGTGTTTGATAGAGAGTGCGCAATAATCAAACTGGCTTTATTAAAATCACCCAAATTCAGTAAAATGGTGAACTAGCTTTCCTTAGCATTGACCACCAACAAATGTTGTCTGTCTGTGTGCCCCCCAATCCCCCCGCCCCCCCTTCATTCAGCCGCTAGACGCGTTTGTAGAAGGGTGAACTCCCTTTCTCTGTGTATCTGTTTTTATTTATTTATTTATTTATTTATTTTTTGTAACAAAGAACAACATGTTTTCCACCAGTTCTGCTCCACTTACAAGGAAAACTAAAACAATCCATCAGTTGTCAGGATCACTGGACCAACTGTGGGAGAACTAAATGGATCCTGGGTCTGCGAGTCTTCCCTCATGTTTCAGTGTGTCTTCCTGAGTCTGCACTTGTGCTCTCACATACTTGGAGGTGGAACTCACAGAAGCGAGCCAACATGCATCGCGCTTCGCAGTGGGAAACAATAATCATATCTCTGTTGTTATAAACATTAAATGGAAAGCAGGTTATATATTTTCCACATTCAGAAACACAAGCTCATAGTAATTACAAACTACTTCTAGAATTTTAGACCGAATCGGCTTTCAAATAACCCAAGTAAAACATTTCTTATCATATATTCTTCTAGCCGAATGAGTTTATTTCAAGTTGTATATTAAAATAAAGATTAATGGAGTACAAAAAAAATAAATTTTTCATCCAAAATTAATTTAATTAAGCTAATTCCATATCTTTGTCAGCTTTATTCAGCTGTGATAGCTGAATTTTACTAGTAATTTCTTCACTCTCAGAAATAAAGGTACAAAAGCTGTCACTGTGGCGGTATCTTTTTAAAAGATGTACCTAAAGTGTCTATTTTGGTACCTTAAAGGTACATATTAATACTTAAAGTGTGCATATTTGAACCTAATAGGTACAAATGTGTACCTTTTTAAAAGGTACCACTCCAGTGTAATCTTTTGTACCTTTATTTCTGAGTGTAAATGAAAATGCTACACCATTTTTCAGTGTATATTCTTATTGTATGTAATTAACTGAAAACCTTTCTGTGTATATATATATATATATATATATATATATATGTACAAATTATTCTCTTTTTAACAGTTATCTTAAGTTTACAATTGAAAATACAAGCAATGTCATATTTTTATTGAAACTTATTTTATTTCATGCAATTCATAAAATAGTTTTTTTACTCAAGAACCTCTCCTACTAGAAGACCTTACAAAAATCTTAAACACAAGTACAAAACAAACATCCGCTCGCAGCTCTAAATAATGAAACACACATCCAGCGAGAAACGGCAGCAGTGGACAGAACTTGGAGAGCTGCTGACCAGCATTATCGCCCGCAGACATCTGAGTCTGCCCCGCTTTAAAACATTCCTATTTACGGCGCGGCGGCACAGAAATAAATAAATGTGTTAATATGTTGGGAAGGCTGGTTGGAGGGACCGCTGGTGCTGTTTGGTTTTTCTGTGATGATGCCATTTATCACACGCTGACAGCCCGTTTGTGAAGTGCTTCGCTACGCGGTCCACTTCAACTCACCGTCCCGCCGTCTCAGCTCTTTGGGAGAATGCATAAACGAGACGTCACGATGCAGAACGACTAGCGTACCTTGCCCGTGGGACTTCCAGGGTGAAAAACACTAGAGATTCTCCACAGTCAGACATGCACACAAGTCGATGACACAGATTTTGTGTTTATTTAATGTTTTTCCTGAAGAACATGCTGTCTGGCTGCTTTCTGTGTTGTCTTGGTGAAATGTGTAAAGGACCTAGGACATGCCCTTGGGGTACGCCATATCATCAGGTGGGAGAAAGGTGAGAAAACAGAGGTTCAAATGCTTCATGAGGATGTTCCAGGAGTTTTTCCATGAAGAGGTGAACTATGGAAAGAGGGCACTTTCTTGTGACCTTCAATTTTTTTGTGCGCGGATGTGTGTGTGCAGGTTCAAGCAAATAGTACAGGTGGTGATTTATGATTTTCAGTGCAGCGAGATGCGACTTGACATTTTCCTGCTGTGGTGTAGCCCAGTTCTGGCTCCATGCTTCATTACGTGAGCCTCCCCACGCGATTCCCGACCCAGTAAAAATAAGCCTGCTCACCTCAGCTATGAGTGAATGAGCATGTGTGGATCTGTCTCGGGGGTGGGCGGCTTCACTGTGCTCTGCTATTCTCACCTTCCCCAAAATTTCCATATGGCCATGATGCCACTGCTCCAGTCAACCCTTAAATACACACACACGGCTGACAGCAACTTTCAAAGTCTTACCTGGTAAGATAAAGGAAACTGATAAATAAGTAAACAATCACATCTGTGAGCACAAATGGTTGACATTTGGCGTGATGCAGATCATTTCTTATTTATGGGTGTTTTCATGTCCCTCGACCCACTTGCACAGGTCATATGACTAATGCCTAAAATTAGGTGATGCATATTTGTGCTCTATAAACTTTTGTTTTTACCACTACTACTACAATATCTAATAATAAAATTAAATTTTTCGGTTCCAGTAAATGTTGCTCTTTTTTTTATGTTCAAATGTTTGGTAATGTATGCTACCCTTCTACAAACATTTAGTTATTATATGAAAAAAAAAGTGCCAATACGTTTATTATATCATGGAATATGTACATTCACGTCCAGATTAAAACAAAAACTGACTCATGATGTAGTTGTTTTTTTAATCCATTCAAATTTTCTGTCTGAAGTAAAATCAGACACATCTAAGCACCGAGCATATAATAAATGACAATAAAATGACCAATTTAATTTAACTTGATAATTGAATAGCAGTTTTAAATAGTGGGAAGAAAGCTGCTCAAAAACTTGTCTGTGGAAAACAATGTATTGTCATTCCTTTGAGCTTGCCACAAACCACCACTGCTTTTAACATTATTTTCATAGTTTTAATTGTCATTTTATGACTAACAACATACTGTGCAGAGATGTTTTTTTTTCTTTAAGGGACAGAACGTTTTCATCATGTGAACATGTGAACATGCTCCCATCAGTGCATTTAAAAATAAATAAAAATCAATAATTCAAAGTCATATTACTGACTACCTGAACTGGTACATCAGCACCCAACTAACAAATCATGGCTTGTGGCTGTCATGTAGCCAGAGTCTATATATTTATAAAGCCACATTTCCTTACATTCAGTAGGAATTGTGTAAGCACAGAAAAGAAAATTGCACTTGTCAAGTGATTTCATGGGCTTTTTAATCTGCCACGAACCTTATGATCTCAGAAAAGTACAGTAAAGACATAAGTAGGCAGTCTTTAGCGTACAATATTACCTTTGCAAAACTACAGTCTCTGCAGAAATTCATTATTCTTAATTAGCATTTCTGTAAACAGCATCAACCCCCATCATTTGCCATACAGGAAAATCTCTGCGGTGCATTTCCACTAACAGTCGCGAACGCAGCAATTTGTTGCAGTTGTTTCTACTTATTACTTCAGTTGTTCGGCGAGAGAGGGGGAGAAAATAGAGTAGAACATTCCTAGACACTGCTTTGTCTTCACAAACACACATCCAGACACCTATTATTCACTATTATCTTTTAACAATGAAATTTACTGCTGTTTGAATTGTCTTTAATGCAGCCTGGAGGTAATATCCCATGATTCCCCACTAGACAGCCACTTTAGTGAGCTCTTTAACTCCCTTTCAACTGCCTTTACTCATCTATTCATTCATTTACAATAACATACTCCAACTTTAACAGCCAACAACAACCTGTGTTTGGGTTTTATTTAGCCTTGTAGTGCTGGTGTGTGTGTGTGCGTGGGTTTTGCTTGTAACATTGTGTATGTACACTCATGATGTGAGATGCCAAGTGTTGGCTTTCTTGTAAAAAGAAATCACTATTTTGGAACAAAAAGAAAGCAACAAACAGAAAGCCCATTAAAGCAAAATTGTACAGAATTTGCTTGGCTGTTTTTAAATACAGAGATACAGACTGTTTAAAGCATGGTTCTTTTTTATCATATATAATTTTTTTAGTGATAATTAATTAGATTTAATAATTGAGTAATATTTTAAATAATAATAATAATAATAATAATATGAAATGTAGTATATATATATATATATATATATATATATATATATATATATATTG
>JAUMHP010000078.1:9008374-9028323 GCA_032361065.1 Enteromius trimaculatus | reverse complement strand
TGCGAGATCCCATATGTAACGTCTCCGTTCCCTCCTTCAGGGAACGTGGGTTACCGTTGTAACCTTAGACGTTTTTGAACTGAACAAATGATAACATGCTGGAATGTCTCCTCTTTAGCCCGGAGAACACAGTATCCATGATTTTCAACAAGAAAGTCCGATTTGGACTCGCCTGACCATAGAACACGTCTGCAGATGGCACGGTGGATTTTATTTACTGGCAGTGGTTTATGGAAGTATTCCTGAGCCCATTTAGTAATGTCAATGACAGAATCATGCCGATGAGTGATGCAGTGTCATTTGAGGGCCAGAAGGGCATCCAAAAAAAGTCCCTTTCGCACAAAGAACATTTGATATGTCATCTATGTTCTATTGTGAGTCAAATATTGGCTCATGTGATTTAAAATTCTTTAAGTTTTTATTTTATTAAAATTTAATACACGTCCCAACATTTCCAGAATTCCAAAAGTGTCCACTCAAATATAACAGGAAAAAAGCAGTTACTTCTTCAAGACCCTATATAGAACATTTATGCCCATAACTGGGTATATTATGAATCCACCTGTACTGCAAAAGAGTTCACTTTCAACTATCCAGGACTTTTAAAATCAGCCCCTGGAGTGTCTCTGGCTGTGGTGAGAATTTTTTCAGGACTCTGCAGTGTCCCGTGTGTCTTAAGAGCCTTTAGCGAAGCTGCACCTCCTGTCCCACTGGAGATGCCTGCATATGTGCACCTCTCCGCGGTGTGACACAGAGCCTGTGCCGCCCTGAGCTGCCTGCACTGGAATCTTTCTCTTTGATCCTCATGCACACAGTGTTGTACCACAGACCACAGGAAGAAGCAGTGGAGAAGTAATGATAAGCCTGGAAGTGGTGTGTGAACTCTTGGGATTACCCAGGACAGTTCCACAGATCCCACTAGTAGAACTTCTCAGACCTTTATGGAGATTTAGACTTGTTGTTTTGAGTTTTGGTGCCTGTTTCTTCTTTGCCCCTCTGCATCACTTTAAGGGCTACTTTCATGGAAAGTCAGAGTCTTACTGTAGTTCTCGTCAGATGTTGGCCAAGTTTGTTTGCCAGTAAAATAAGCATGCTCTGAAACATTGCCTAGTGCAGCTTGATCTTAATGAAGATCAAAGCTTAAAATACATTTATTTTTTAGTATGTTTTGGGTACGCAAGATATTATGGAGGATTGTTACTGGAGTAATGAATGAAAAAAGAAACAATTCTGAATGTATTATATAGTTCTGAAGGGGAAAAAGTCAGAATTGTAAGAGATAGAATGGGAATTACAATTCTGATGGAAAAAAATTTGCAATTATCTTTACCTACCTTTTGATTTTTTTTTTTTACTTGTGTCTTCCAAATCATGGTTCAGCTAACATATGGAAAAAGAAAAACAGAAAAAGAATATCAAACAGAGAAACCCTGAACACTCCCAGGTTGTGAATTGTCATGTGGTGCAACACTCTCAAAAAAAAATATTTTGTGAAATTTATATTATTTTATATTAATAAAACTTATTTTTTTTTATTTGTATTTTATTTATTATATTTATTTTTGCATTTATTTAAAAAATAATGGTTATAGTGTTGTAACATTCTTATATATTTTAGAAGATTTAAACTGTAGCATTTCTTTAAAATGCTATAAAAGTGACCTATATGAAATCAAAATAAAAAATAAAAATATGTACCCTTGTGACCTTTTTGTTATCAGATTTGGTCCACTTGACCTGTTCATCATCTGGTACGGCCCAGGAAGATCTTGCTCCAGTTGTATCTCAGTTGTTTCACATTTCCACCATTCCTGGAGAGGAACCTTCAAAAGGTAAGACCTGACCCAGCTCCTTCACTTCCAATTAAAACTCCCCATCATTTAAACCCATTTACATCTTCAGTCCTTCTGCGCATCGACCTCCGATTGCACATCCAGATCTGCTATACATTCTGCTAACAGTACTTAACTAACCTTGCCGCTCGTGTCAAAGAGAGATCATCTCTTCCTCCCTTTAAAGAAGAAAGATCTGGTATTGCTGTGACATTCAGTGAAGGGCTCACACAGAGACGTTATTGGCGATAACAGTGATTGATATTGATGGTGGTGTGGCAGGCAAGGGCCAGGCGCTGCTCCCATTGATTCCCATTATGCTCTGTCAGGGTCTGCTTGGCTCCTTCAGAGTGAATCTGAGCACGACCTGTCACATATGACCTCACATTACCTTCAGATCATAAGGGTGAATTCATATAGTGAGTTTGGATTTCAGAGATTGAAAAAAAAAAAAAAGAGTCAAGTGTAGTTGTTCTTGGCGGTAAAATGTCAGTGGAGTAACAAAGTAGGTATAGGTTTTCCAGAATTAATATTCCTTTCTGCCTGTTTGTTGTTTGTGTGTACAGGAATTTGTGTTTGTGACACAAATGTGTATAATGACATGGGTACTACAACGTGTATATATATAGATATATAAAATAGAATACCAAAATTACACTTTAAGCAATTCAAATTGAAATAAAAATGTATTACATTTTAAAGATTTTACAATTCAATTTAATTAACAATAGTATCTGAGTTATAATGACAGATTAGGCTATGACAGTAATTCCGCTTTTTCTAGTAGGCCCTCTCGCTCTTTTAATTGAAGTTGTGTTAAGAAGTACCATTCCTTTTAGATTGTACGTTCAGACATTTAATTTCAATAAATAGAACGGATGCAAAATTCTACATATTTGAACATTAATGCATGTTTGTATGCGTTCACCCTTTAATGATTAAAGAGTGTGCACTTCACCGTCAAGTTATTTTCCTTCCGTTGAACATATCATCAACAAATAATGACTGAATCTCCACCCGTCAAAAATAGCTTTCTGTTGCTGGGAATCTTCCTCTGAAAAAGAGCTTGCCGTTGTTGACGCTTTCATTTTCCCCCGTTTTTCCATTTTTTGACTCGGGAAGAACGAGTAGTCTTGTGGGAGTGATTCCTTCAGTCGTGCATGCGCATCAGCGCAACATCCTATAGTTTTTTGTTTTGGAATTATTGATTCACCTGTTTCGGGTACTGAGCCGGCTGCATAGGTTAACGTTTCGGGGCTCCAGAACTCGGGAAACCAGAAAGGAACGAAATGCACGAGATGACTCGAAAAAAGATTCGTTCATTTTGCTGAACGGGACTCCAAAGGTCTGAGTCAGTAAAATGAGCTGAACTTCCCATCTCTCGTGCCGCTCTGCTGCCAGGTGTCGACCAATCGGTGATGGTAAATGATACCTCGTGCCAAGCCCAGACCAATCACTGTTCCATTCACGCCCCCTCCCCTTCCCTTCTGTTCTCTCTGTGCCTTGTGTATGATGAAGGTGCTACTGGCAGATGTAACGCAAGTAACTAGCTCGGGAAAATTGTAATAATATTACAATTTTCAGACAATGCCTTACACTACTAGTTACTGAAAAAAGTAATATTATTACAGTAACTTATGACACCCAACACTGATTATCGCTATAAATAATATCCCCTTTATTAGATCAATTTTCACATTGTTGGCTGTGTGACATCACACAGACCCAGGCCCCTCCCACAATTGTTGATTGACACTGGTGTTTTACCTTAGACCCTCCCTGTGTGAGCTGTCTGCCATTGTTTCAACACTGGATCAGAATGTCTCCTGAGCTGTTGATGTGTTCTGTTATTAAATGTAAAAATGAACATGGCATTCGTCATTTTCTCCCAAGATCTGAGCTGCTGATGATGCTGTGAATTACATTTTTTTTTTTATTATTAAGGAAATGCATCCCCCATCTACCGAATGCATTTATGTTCACGCAAATCATTCGAGATCCAGCCTCATCTAGAGAGGAAATCAACCTGGTCTCATAAAAATATGTACGTCTGTACACTTTTTTTGTGCACCACCATATTTACGTATCTAGTGCAGCGGTTCAGAATTGAAATATCTTTGGACTATCGCTAAACATTAATGCTCTATCATATATGCCCTATACCAAATCCAACCCAAAACCTACCCAAAAGAGTTAACAAATGCTTTCAACAACTTCCTTTCACACAGACTTGAACAGAGCTCCTCGCCTCTTAAATACATCTCTATCAAATGTCAAATAGCTATTAAACAAACATACCATCTATGAAAATCCATAAAAATGAAGCTGGATATGTGTGATGCTAACATTCAAAAGCATCAGTTTTCAAATCCCCCAGCATATTAATATTGTTTTGAACAGGAGGGGAGTGGGGCACTAAAATCCTTGACCCTCCATAGACAGCAATACAACTGAAATGATCCAGAAACATAGTAAACACATTAAAAATAGTCCATGTGACATCATTGGCTCTTATGCAACGCTATAGAGAGTACTTTTTTTTTGCGCGAAGACAACAAAAATAACATACATATGAGTACATATGACATAACACAGATGAGTTTGTGAGGAGTATAACTGTGGACACGAAACTGTTTATGGTTCACTCCGAAACATTCAGGGCATATATTCATTTAATTATACTGCAGTATTTGCTAATCAAACAAATAATCATAATTATAAAGCCATAAAATAATATCAATTTGACTATGACTATGTTTGTTTGTACCAACAGCTTCATGTCATACAGTAGTGAATAATTCCTAAAATGTACCGATTTATCACAGTTTGTGTAATAAAAGCATTGTGAGATGAGTCTTGTTTGATTGCAGTAAGATCAAGGTCATCTAGGCCACGACCCTCCTCACTCCGTCCAACAAACTCAATCTCCCTCTATCAGCCGGCATCTCAACACACCTTTATCACTCCTCCATCATGCACATACTCTCATTTGAAGCATTACCTCCTTCTATTGATTCTTGTTGTGAATTTAAGCACTTCTGTGGTTTAAGAAAATAGAAATGTTATAATTGTTTCTGCTTGTGTGTGTGTGTGAGCTTGGTGCTCAGGTGCATGGCCGGCACAGCGGAGGGTGTGGGACGTGGGGCCCCGCTGGGCGACACACAGCCTTTTTATCACAGGAATGAGCTAGTACTATTTTAATTAAAATGTCAGAACAAATACTGGCAGAGGTCTTGAGGATGAATCGCTAGATAAGAAGAGCAGTGGGCCAGAACAGGTCAGAGAGACAAAGTCACCTGGGTAGATCTTCATTCATTCCCATGGTCAATGCGCTGTGTGTGTGTGTGTGTGTGTGAGAGAGTCTGTTTGGATCATGATGGAGCCAAATGGAACAAATAAACAACAACTAGTGCAGATTTCCTAAGGGATTTTAAACACTGCACAAAGATCAAGGCTTACATATGACCGCATATAGACTAGATTAAAGGAAGCAGATTGCTTTGCTATTACATCTTCTGTTCAGGTTTAATGACTTGAACAACCCAAAACACTCAGAGCACATCGCAAAACCCCTTAGTGACCAACGGCATAAACCTCTGATTCCTTAGCATCCGTATATTCTGCTAAAAAAACCATTTTAATCATGTAGCAGCAGGCTAAAAAAACAGTGCTCCAAATATTTTGGCGACCGCACATAAAATGTCACTGCCATGCTGATTAGTAAGGTTTTTTTACCCATTGATTTACTCATTGGGAATTTAAAAGCCATGAACCCAACCAACAAACCAAGAGAACAGTCGCAACATCAACAAACTTTGGTTTGAAATGACTAATCTAAATTCGATAAAATGTATGTTATGTTATGTTATAAAAGTATAAAACTATTAATTCAATAAAAATTCGTTTTGTATCTAAAGAAACACAACATTTTAAGTTTTTTGCAAAATGTGCGTATGTACTGTATACAAATAAGAACATAAGACCCTATAAAAAATAGACCCCATTGTGCTGCCTAATCGTAGCATGTTCTTGCCACGGCCAAATTTTGTTTTGCTGTACACTCAGGATGGGAAGAGATTCATTTTGCACTCTGCATCACTCTTAGTGACGGCATACTTTTCACAACCACAGGGCAATGTGATGAGAACACTTAGGCAACTGCATACTAAAGTGCTAAAAGCACTTCCTTTTTTTATTTTATACCTGCATAGCAACGCCCTGGTAACCAGCCACAACACATATTCATCATGACGGTGAGAGTCACACAGGCAAACACTGGCATTTTACTTAATGTGAAATATTTTCTTATTAATTTAAGATTAATTGTATGTAGACTGTGGAGTGTGTGTGTGTTCCTACTTACCATATTTTAGGCACAAATTTGATCTCCAAAAACCTCCCTTTGGTTATGCCTTATTTGTAAAATTTAAAAACGAAGAAAAAAGTATTATGAATTAAAAATGCTGAAGGTTTTCTGAAGGGTTGTATCAGGGTTATATATATATATACTGTATATAATCCCCGTCTAGTACACGTGTGCGGGTGTGTGTTGTGGAGGCACAGTGCCAGTGTGTGTTTGCAGTGTGTGGAGGTTTGCAGCTGCAGGCATGTGTTAGCCACCATCAGGAGTGCTGCTGTATGCTAATCTGACATTTGTCACATCTGGGAGTGTGTGTGTGACCAAACCAAAGCCCAAACACACGAATACTTACACATACTTTAACAGACTTTTTAATTTATATTAGTATATAAGATAGACATAAACATGCATTTATATGAAGTAGTTCATTTTATAGAAAAAAAAGGTAGTCTTAAACTAGGTAGGAAAAATAGACAAAGTAATGTATGTTTTATATTTTTTTATTATTCATGTGGACACTACTATTAAAATATTTGGGATGTGCGAGATTTTTTGAAATAAGTCAATTCTTGCTCACAGAGGATCACTTTATTTACATAAAAATACAATAAAAATAGTAATATTGTAAAATAATACCATTTAAAATAACTTTATTCCTGTGATGCAAAGCTGAGTTTTCAGCATCATTACTCATCATTATCATTCAGAAATCATTTTAATGTCATCATTTTCTGATCCAAAATGTATTTTTCTTATTATCAATATTGAAAATAGTTGTAATGCTTAACATTTTTGTGGAAATATTTTTCCTAATTAAATTTTTTGTATCTTTACTGTCACTTTTGTTCATTTTAATGTGCCTTTTGTAAAAGTATTTTTCATTAAAAACATTTTCTGACATTGTATTTTTATATTATTATAATTTAATGTCATTTGTAGTTATGAATATACTAATAAAATAATAAAACGGACGTTAAAAAAAATATATATATATATATGTATATATATGAGTATATGGTTTCTCTGTGTCCATATATGAACTAGTCATGTATGGTCATGGCTTTCTTCTCTTTGGCTGTGTTCAGTTAAAGGCTTGAGTGTTTTGTGAATCAGTGACCCGGCAGCATTCAGAGGGAAGGATGGGTGGTATATTTGAAGCGGCGTTAAACATTGATGCCGCCACACCTCTCCCCCTCTCCAAATTAAGCAAATCACCGGGCCACTCCGGGCAGGAAAAGGAACACGCGTCATAATTGTGTGACATTTGGGTAATGACCGTTCTGACATTTCAGACTGACACCTTCTCCTTCTCGCTTTTTCTAGCCTTTCTTTTCCCACCTTTTTGCGGCAGAGGCTCATGTATTTAAAGGGTAATGATACAGACTGACAGCTTTACGCTTTAAACGAACCAGTGACACACACACACACACTCTTGAGATTCTTCTCTTCTGTTGGACTATAGAGCCCGTCTCGCCTAAGATGTCATCAAAGGAGAGAAAGATATTAGGTGACCTACGTAATGCAGCCGCTAACAAAATACTAACAGTGACTCATCTCGTGATAAATCAGCATAGATCTTTTGAAACTGTCGTAAGTGCTGTGAATAAAAACACATTTTCACCGTTAACTTCGAAGAGTTTTTCCTCAGTATACTCCTAATTGTCCGCATGTTGATAGTAATGTAGTTGTTGTAGTAGTTTTATTTAGGTATTGATAAGGGTTAAGGGATCTGTAATATGGTCATATTAAGATATTAATATGTGCTTTATTAATGCTAATAAACAGCCATGTGCTAGTTAATACATGTTACACTAATCGGTAGTTTTATGTTTATAAGAAGTGTAGAGCTTCTATACTACTTCCACTTTTGTCTGGGTGGTCTTGTGAGAGAACCCTTTTTTTATAGCATTCTGCAGTCTGAAGAAAGTGTGAGTTGTTACTTTACACGTTGGTCTGTTGAGCTCTTTCTATTTTAAGTGGGCGTTTCTTGCTCAGAATAATCTGCAAAGTGGTCAAGACTGTGTACCGCAAATCATAAAGTCTGTCTGTGGTCTTCCCATCAACTCATGTTTTCTGCTGTCCTTGGTGCTGAAACTCTGTCTGGCTTTCAGCTAAAAAATATCCCATATGTCCTCTTCAGCATGTCATCTTACTGTCATTTGCATCACAAACATACTCCTCTTTTATGGAAGCAGCTCATGCGTGTTTGCCAGGCTGTAAACT
This sequence comes from Enteromius trimaculatus, assembly GCA_032361065.1. Taxonomy (NCBI): domain Eukaryota; kingdom Metazoa; phylum Chordata; class Actinopteri; order Cypriniformes; family Cyprinidae; genus Enteromius; species Enteromius trimaculatus. The sequence continues at coordinate 9,019,908 of JAUMHP010000078.1, read as the reverse complement.
CTTCTATTATCATGTCATAGGTTCTAATGTTTCTATGGACACTTTCAAAGGCTTTTCACAGCACTGATCATTTTATTTATTTGACTACTTTTTTTTTTTTTTTTATGAAAACAATTATCTTATGTTCATAAATAATATACTCTAATCAGTGTTTTTAAAACAAGTCTTTTCTGCTTACCAAGGCTACATTTATTTAATAAAAAAATTAATAATATAAAACAATATTTATTTTTTCTTTTATATTTTTCAGCATCATTACCCCAGCCTTTAGTGTCACATGATCCTTCAGAAAACATTCTAATGTCTAAATGTTGATGTGCTGGTGAACCATTATTATCAGTTATCATTGGAGATCAATCATCATTCATGTAACTGTAATATTACAGTTTTGCTTAATAGTTTTTAATGTTGTATTTCTATGTGGAATACAAATCTTTTGTAACAATTGTCTTTAATGACTTTTATCAATATAGCGTGAGTGTGTCCTTGTTGGATACGTTTTTTTTTCTTTCTATTTTTATTTATTTTAAAGAAAAATGTTTTACAGTTTACACACTAATATAAGGCAGCAAAAATGGCTTCAACAATGATGATGATGATAATAATAAGAAATGTTTCTTTAGCAGCAAATTAGCAGAACGGTTTCTGGAAATCATGCTGAAAATTCAGCTTTGATCACAAGAAATAAATTACATTTGAAAACCTATTCAAATAGAAAACATTAATTGTTAATTGTAATAATCTATTTTACTGTATCATAAAAAAGCAGCATTGGTGAGCATAAGATACTTCTTTCAAAAGCATTAAATAATCATCATTAAGAAATACAAATATATAATTATTACTACCAAACATTTGACTGGTCTATTACCTGTATAAGATTCTGATCCTCAAAATCAGCAGAAAAGTGGGCAAATGGTAAAGTAGATTCTATCTAGCCCTGGTCATGACCTTTCAAACAGACAAGTGGTTCAGAGTTGCCTTAATATTTTTCTGAATTGTCAAGACAGCTGAAATGCTTGTTATATCAAGACATTACAGACCGAAATGAAATAACTGTTTAAACATCACTTGCAGGTGCAGAGGAGAGAAGTAAGCCAGCGGTTCTGTGGGTCATGTACTTCAACATGAGAGACACTTCAGCCCTGGACAGCAGCACGTACATCCTGCCAAGCAACGTTCACGTGTGCACCGGTCCCGATGGCAGTCTGGGCAGCGACTACTCCATTAAACTGGTGAGTCCAGCAGAGGGAGGCAGAGGCTGACTTCACTGGATCAGATATTGTTTATAGACTCAATTATTGGATGTTTCTTTTTGGTTTAGGCAAACTATGATTGTTTCCGTGTATATTTCCAGGCTGAATCCGTGTTTCATCAAATCCTCCCTGATGAAGAGTTCTGTCCTCCCGCTCCCAACCCTGAGGACATCATCTACGACGGCGACGGTCCGCAGGCCGAAGGGCCCGGCTTCGACGAGAGTGCTAACACAGAAGCAGATAAAAGCCAGGCAGAGGAAGAAGGTGGCGCTGATGGGAAGAGTCCATCGACTGAGAGCTCTGAACCTACAGAGATGGACAGTGTTACCCAGCAGGAACCGTCAGACACGACCCCGTCCTCTGAAGAATAACCCCTTTAGAGACGCTTGTTCATTTCTCCACAGTCACTGAGCATATGGAACCCAAAATGCATCACGTTCATCTCCAAGTGTGCAAAGCCGAAGTTCTCAATCCTTTTATGTTCATCAATTTTTATGTGCCTTTCTTTTGCATTTTCACACTCGATGCCTGTTTTATTTTGAACGTAATTTTTTTTACTGTAATACTGATGTTTATGTATTTACTTTTTTTTTTAAATGCTTTTTTTTTCAGAATGTATTCACACTTTTGCATGGTTAAAGCAAGGTGCCTATCATATATTCTGGAGTTATTCAAACGACTGCGATTCAATGATTTTATTTTGTCAAGAGGCTGCTTCTTCAAACCTTGTATTTCATATGTCTATGAATGCTGTCTGTCTTTTCATTTGTACGCTAAAATGGTTGCTGGCATTAAATATTTAAATGAAGACGTCTTTTGGCTTATTATTTGTAGCCACTATGCACTATTCTTCATGTCATCTGTCACTGACACAAAGCGATTTCAACTCTGATGTAAACTGTGACGCCGAGCATTAGCGATGTTCTACGAGTACGCTTTACCTGCCATGAAGGCGAGGTGAGGAAGCGCAGGGGAAGGAGCACAGTTTGATGACATTTGGTTTGCACTTCCATGGCTGAACAGATGGCTCATTATGGCTGCGAGTGCGCAGTCGTCCCTCACAGTGCTTGCTGTCTTTGTTTCCCTGGAATTTGATATGGGCTCTGCCGAGGGTATTTACCCGTTCTGGAGGGGAAGAATTACAGCTGGTTAGACCCAGACCAGAGGAAGTGTGCTGGGAGTAAGCACACCCCTGACAGCACTGACGAGCGTTTAGAGTCAAGTCAGGAGTGATGTGTCACATTTAACCCAGTCTTTGGCTTTATTCACTTGTTTTGTAGTATGCTTGGTTTTGCATGTTGTACAGGCTTAGAATGCAGAATGTGACTGTTGGAGATAATGGGGGTTTTCTAAAAAAGAATTCTCCAAAAACTTCCAGCATGCTTTTCTCCAAAATAACAGAATGTAGTATTCTAAAATGCAACTTCAGAGTACTAATTATTTGTTATTAGTAACCCTGACTATAAAGTAACAAATTATTTCAACCCTGTTACTGTAAGTTTTCTTCATATTAATTTGAATAATTAATTGATTTCATTGTGCCTGGTAATGATTCACATACATAATTAAGTTATTATTGTAAAAAAAAAAAACTTGCAATTGCTCTATGGCAATGTGGTTTTTGTAAGGTTTGCTTTGCTTTGGGGTTGAATATAAATGGATATTAATGTCCTCAGCCAGCAAGTATCATTGCACCATAATGTATTATTCAGTTTTTGTACTAATGATTAAACAAATGTGTATATCCCTTAACAGAGACTTGAACCATCAAGCTTAAGTTCCATTAATAAATAAAGTTCTGACCTTAAAGCACAACTTTGTCAACTCTGTTGCTGCACGTTTGAAGAGATTTTAGGTCAATTTACATTTATTGAGCCTTTTCATAAATCCTACTTTGATTTATTTAAATATTTCTGACTCATGTCATTTTTCGTTTAAATGTTTTGTCAGCCCTGTTAAATCCAAAATGTTTTTGAGCTGGAGGTAAGTGCAAAATATGTCTTGTGGCTTCTGCTAGGAAACATCAGTATCCCACATAGTATTATTAACAGGTTGTGTTATGCTGTTTAAAATATTAATAGTTATCTTATAACAAGTTAAAATTTTCAGCTTTATTTATTTGACTGACTTTTTTTCAACCCTATTACTTTATATTTGGAGTTCATAAATAGGTAACTGAATTGTGCTTTGGTCAAAAGCTCACATTTAAGTAAGTATTAACAACTCATGCTATCTCATTTAAAGACATGTTTGTGTCAACCCTGTTACATATCTCATACATGTCTCAGGGTTGAGGATGTCATTGCAAAAAATGTTTCACAATAGCCTCAGCTAACAAATACAATGAACTCAAGTATTTGATTTGAACTTTTTTTAGCAAGTTCTCTTACTTAGAAAACATGGAGGGGTCTACAATTTTCAGCATAGGTGCATTTCCACTGTAAGAGACAGAATCTAAAAAGAAAAATCTGGAAATCCCATTGTATTATTTTTTAACAATTTATTTGGGAATTACTGTCAAATAAGTATTTGATCACTTGAGTCAAAAAAAATTATATTTGGTACAGAAGCCTTTATTCACAATTACAGAGGTCAAACGGTTCCTGTGGTTCTTCACCAGGTTTGCACACACTGCAGGAGGGGTTCTGGCCCACTCCTCCATACAGATCTTCTCTAAATCTGTCAGGTTTCAGGGCTGTCACTGAGCAATACAGAGTTTCAGCTCCCTCCAAAGATTTTCAATTGGATTTAGGTCTGGAGACTGGCTAGGCCACTCCAGAACCTTGATATGCTTCTTACGGAGCCACTCCTTGGTTTTCCTGGCTTTGGTTCATTGTCATGTTGGAAGACCCAGCCACGACCACTCTTTAAAGCTCTGACAGAGGGAAGGAGGTTTTTGACCAATATGTCACAATACATGGCCCCGGTCCTTCCCTCCTTAATACAGTGCAGTCGTCCTGTCCCCTGTGCAGAACAGTATTATTGGGATGGTATTCACCATTCTTCTTCCTCCAAACAAGCCGAGGAAAAGATCTGACCACAGGACTTTCTCCCATAACTCCTCTGAATCATCCAGATGGTCCCTGGCAAACTTGAGACAGGCCTGGACATGGGCTGACTTAAGCAGGGGAACCTTCCGTGCGATGCAAGATTTTAAAACATGATGTCTTAGTGTATTACTGATAGTAGCCTTTGATCCCAGCTCTCTTTATGGTATTGACCAGCTCCTCCCGTAGTTCTGGGCTGATTCTTCACCATTCTTAGCATCATTGATACCCCCTGAAGAGAGATCTTCCATTTTCTGACAATTGCTCCAACAGTTGTTCTTTTTTCAGCAAACTGCTTGGCAATTGCCACGAAGCCTTTTCCAGCTTTGTGAAGGTCTACAATTTTGTCTCGTGTATTTTGACAACTCTTTGGATTAGCCCATGTTGCTACTTAGACTTTGGCTGATTGTGGGGTGCACAGGTGTCTTTAAGACAGCTAACAACATCAGACAGGTGCTACTAATTTAGAATCATGAGCAGAGTGTAGCTGGACTATTTAAAAGCAAAGTAACAGGTCTATGAGGGGCAGAAATCTGGCTGGTAAGCAAGTGATCAGATCCAAATAAATTGTTAAAAAATCATACAATGTGATTACCGGGTTTTTCTTTTTAGATTCTGTCTCTCACAGTGGAAATGCATCTATGCTTGTAGACCCCTCCATGATTTCTAATTAAGAGAACTTGCAAAATCTCAGGGTGATCAAATACTTATTGACCTCACTGTATCATTGCACCATACCATATTATTCACTAGCTATATTCTGGTGATTAAACAAATGGTGTTTATGCAATAACAAAGTTGAATTGATAATCTTAGGGGCAAATCTTTTTTTTCATCATTTCAAAGCATTTTGAGCAGAGCATGTGGGACCAGATTAATTCTACATTTTCTCAGTTAAAACAAACAAACAAACAAACAAAAAAACCTCACAGTTTGTGAAAGCATGATTTTTTAACTGTCAATTTGAAAGCATAATTTTATTATTTGCCTTTTCTCCAATTAATGTATAATTATGAGATAATGTAAGTTCCCTATATATCCTGGACAAATGACATCATAACGTATGAATGACCTATGATATTTTCCCTCAGCAGAGACACGAAAACCTGAGGTCTCAAACGTGCCCTTATTTAGGTTTAAACCTATTGAGTGTCCATATATCTGCTTCATGCTCTATGATCGATTTCCTCAATTTTCGTAATTTCATGACAATCCTTTATCTCCAGCATTTTGGTTTCATCTCATTGTTTTTGGGGCATGAGATTATTTTCTTCTCTCTTGAGTGACCTGCCTGCTCAATAGCATCATTGGGAATCAATTTTCTGCATGGAGAGTCTTGACATTCAAACGCAAAAGGGTAAAATGTGCCACAGGCAAGACACCTAGCGGGGGCCACGTTTCTCCGGCACTATGGGGTGCATTCAGTGAGGAATCTTTAGGGACTTACTCTGAGGAGTTGTAAAATGTTTCTCAACAAATTAAAAATTGACACACAAATATTTTTACTTAGCAGATGCCCCTGGCTACATCTGATTTTATCTTTAAGAAGGCCACTGAAATAAAGGTGCTGTCTGAGAGATGTAATGTAAGGGAATGCAAACTAGTAGGCTACACCAAAAAGGATCTTATGAATGCATCGAAAGGTTTAGACAACCCATCTACTCAATATAAACAGACAAACAGCAAATAATGCATGCAATGTATCATACTATTTTATTTATTATTTGTTATTTATTTTCAGTGTGAATAGAAATTGGAGTTGCCTACATTAGTGAAAGAACCAGAAAGAAGTGAAAGAAGTCCAGAAGATATCACTTTTAAACATAGTGTAATGATTTCTAACCAGGCTTGAATTTTGTGAACATATTCGACAACAAAAAAATGTTAAGCATATATATATATAATGCTTGCTGAATAGTTTTAATATGATAAAATCGGTTGGTATGCTATTCTAAAATTATTCCATCATCATTTTCATCACCGGATGATGTTATATACAGTTCATCAAGCAAACATTTTTAATAATTATTTATTTAAAAACGTAAACACGCAGAAATGGAAAAGTGTTCTTTTCCCAAAAGATGAAGAAAGGCACACTTATAGTTGCTTTATGTGTTTTTACTGACATCTAGTGGCTATATTATGTCAATACATTATCTCAATACATAAGTTTATTGTTGAGTTTATGAGTAATTTATTGTTTGTTTGTTTGTATTTTCCATGCAACAAAATGTTTTTTTTTTTAATATTAAAAGGGAAAAAACTTTTACTATAAATTTTGTGCTTTGCAATTACTAATAAATTTATTACTATTTTAAAAAATATATATATTTTAATTTATTATCATATACAGCTGTGTTTCAAGTTTTTTTATTTTTTTTTTTTTTTTGCCAGTGCAACAAACTAAACCAATAGCCAGTTAAGCACATATGTTCAATTAAACAAATCTGATCACTGTATGTTTCACAAACAAAATGCGGTCTCTACAGTTTCCTAGTTTTAGAGTAGTTCCTGTTTTTTTTTAATGAAATGCATTTAATAAAATGAGACAAGTCCTGTTTAAGAATTTAATCAGCGTCTGACTTAAATATGTATTTTGAGTCTGACAAGTTTCAACATCAGTTCAGAAAGTTAGGCTGCTGCTATTTAGTTATTCCACTTCTGCACAGACTGAAAATTATATAATTTTAATTGTATGACGTTTGTTAAAGTGAGCAACACTAGGCATTAACAGAAAGACTAATATTAATACAAGACAAACTTCTAAAATACGTAAAGGTTAAACATATATCTGAATAAAATGTTGTCTAGTAACTATTATTATTAAGTCATGACGTTGGTTTTTCACCTTTCAACAAATAAATTCGTATGATCTAACCAACTAGTTATAGCCTTCGCCTGCTTTCTTTTTATAAATAGACCCGGAACCCCTTTCAGAAGCCGTCACATTTTGGCTTGTAAATGATCTTGCCTGAAAACTACGATAACAAAAAGTGTTGGGAAACTAAACCTCTGGCCACTTCGTTGGGTCGTATTTGGTCAGTCACAGATACCATACGGACAGACCGACCCCTTATGACTCAGTTTGTTACATACCATGTTCCGTTGAACGGCAGAAATTATTTTATGTTCACTGCTCTGGGTCAACACGATGCTTTTCCAATGAGGCGCCGACCGCGCCCACACAGCTATGACGCGATATCTGCAGGTGCCATGCTAAACAGAGTGTGGTGCTTTGGCTGCTGTGTATGTTTCTAATATTTTTCCGCTTTTATTTGTAATGTTGTTTTTGTAATTATTATAATTTTCAGCTATTTGTCATGTCTGAATTATACAGAGCTATTCTTTTAATAAAATATGGTGGGGTTACCGTCGTTGTGAATTGTATATTATACTGGTGTTCGCATATTCAGTTAAACGACCGAAGGGTAATTTTTTTGGAAAACGAGAATAAAAATAACATCGTATGCTCAACCATTCTTCTATGACTTGAGTCTTTCACCTGGGCACAAGTACATTTTTTTGTATTGATCTAGATTTCAGAACTCAATAAAATCTCAAATCAATTTTAGTCTGTTTCAGAAATGGCTTTAATTGTGCTCCTTGCACTATCAGTGGTTGGTTTTACGCCATCTTGCGCTGGACAGTGTGAGTGGGACGTCAAGTTGTGTAAAACCGATATAGTTTCCACTGGAATGTGCAGCCTCAGGAATGGTGGCATGGAGGTGAAAGATCTGGACCCTACGGAAATGCATAAAAATGTAAGCTCGCACTCTTGATATTATCCAAAACATACAGTAGATCCATTTACATAAAATCATTTTATTGAGCATTCCTTGTGTAGTGAATGTTGTGTGTGCATTAGGTTTCATAATATTCTGTTGTGTCTCATAGCTGGGATTTCCATATTATCTGAAGCTAGACCTGCTGTGTGGCTTTAAGGTAGTAATATCCACTTATATTTGGAGGTCTGACATCAACTTTTTGAAACAGCAATTGTAGTCACTTGTAGGAACTGTTAGGTATACTAGAAATTAAACACAAAAAGTTACAGTAGAAGCATCAAGCAAGATAAATTATTATTGTGTATATTACTATTGTTACATTTATTGGGTGTCTCAGGAGTCTTCAAGGAAAGTCGTCCTGGAGGACTCAGTGACTGGGTTGACACCAAAAGCACTTGTTACGTTCCAAGAGCCCACACACTCCACTCACTTCAAACCACAGAGACTCGAGGTGGAGCTGTCCGTTGCTTCACTCCTGGACAATGGTGTGTGCATGCATAACTTTAAGCACTCAGTGATGGTTGTGAATATAAAGACATTTATTTGTGTTGGTGGTTTTGCTGGTGTGTGTTTGTTTAGCTACCTGTGGAAGTGAGATGTGCGAGTTTAGCTGGTACACCCCAATGCCCATCATCAATGGGTCAGTGGTGCAACGGGTCAAGGTAACATCCATTGGCATTGGTTCTCAGCATCTACCTGAGAAAAGGTGCGTGTATATTTACATATATATATATACATATATGTATTGTCTCTGTTTGATTTGATACATTATTGTCTACATGTAATGACCTAAGTGTGTTTCTGTGATGTGCAGTTTTGCCCTTAATGTGAACGGCTACATGGTCACTACAGAGAAGGCAGAGACTGAAGCATCTTTTGGCACTGAGGTAAGACCAAAGAGTAGATGTAAAGTGCAAGATACTTTACATTCACTATGACTTTTTTAAGTGGATGTCATTTACAGTATGAAGAGCAAATTATATAATAGGATTAATGAAAGGCTTTGAAGTGTTTTAATAAAGTTTTGCCCTAATTTATTTGCATGTGGTATTTAATTGTCTATAGATACGGTCTATAGAAGACGTGCTGAGAGTTGGTAGTCCATCCCGTCCGCTCTGGGCTGTAGTGGACCATGCTCCTGTTCTCTTATTGCCAGGAATACCAGGCTTGAAAGCTGTGCTCATGACTGCTACCGAGTTCCAGCACACATCCCTCATAGAGGTTGTCCATAAACTGGCATTGCATACATGACATTTGCCAGCCAGTGTCAATCTTTAAATTAACTTCAATTTGTATATATAGGTGAGTATAAAGAGCTCATCAGGCTCTTTGGAGTGTGTACAGGTGGAGTCTTCAATGATTCAAGAAGCTTTATCTACAGAGAGCTCACTGTTTGTCATGTACCATCAAGAGCTATACCGCTTCCTAGGAAACTATTCTCTTCTTCCCCTCGTAGTGCCACCATCAGGTACAAATTTATGTGGGTGTTGTAGATTTTTTTAATAATTCAGACAAAATCAGGTAGACAAATCAAGTCCTGCCCTACACTTTTTTTCTTTCGAGAATCCGATATACATCACAAAAGAGATTCATACTGCTAATTGTGGCATTTAGTAATAGCATTTATGTTCTGTAACAGGATGCATTCCAGAGCAAAAAAAAAAAAAAAAGTAATCAATTGCAAATGATTGATTTTGTATATTGTGAAGAGATATATTGTGTATTGTGTAATCTGATTATTACATATTACATAAGTGATATTTATTAAAAGGGTTATTTGTTTTCATGTCTTCAATGACTCTAAAACCTCTCTCTTTCATAGATACATGGGAAAAGGTACTGAGTGCTGTCTGTGTGTCTGGTTTGGTACCAGTGAGTATTCCTTATCACGGTAGAGAGTACTTCTATGTTCTGGGGGGAGGTTTGCAGAGTGGGACCCTGTACCGTGCAGAGATTTATGGTCAGATACTTAACTACTTAATTCTCTCTGAAACAACTCTTTCCTGCCAATATGATTTTAATTAGATATCAAACGATATCCTTGGCTGCAATCTAATTTTCTCCACTAGATGGTGATGTTACATTTACAGAGTTGGTAGATTCTCTTGGCTTCACCGCATGCGAGTTTGTGAGATTTCACAAAAACCTTAAAAGAAGCACTGTGAACAGTAAGTGCATTATTATGTAATGCACTATCCTAAGTCTCTACATTACTTTTTCTCCTCTGGTTGATGGATTTTCATATGGATCAGCTAAGGCCAATTCCTGATGTGTTAATTATTTTATTATAAGGATGTAATTATACTGATGCAGTCTTCTTCTCCAGACCGCATTTGCCAGGTGCGCTCAGCAGCCCAGAACGCCCAGACCAATGTAACTGACATCGTACTGATAGAGCTGCTTTCCCACGAAGATCAAGAGCGTTCTTACGTACTGCTCATTTTCGGTAACACTGCTGTACATTGCACACAAACGGGAGTTGGTAGCCTAATGATTTAGTCCCAGTGCTTTTTGTCTTTCCCTTTAGGATACTGTAACATTTCAGAATAAGTTTCTGCTTTTATTATTATAATATTATACTTGTTTACTCTAACCAGTTTGAAGAGAAATGATCGAACTTCCTAGAAGACCACTAGATAGGAACAGAGACTAATTGTGTGAGGTGGCCATGTTTTAGCTACTGGAAATCATGGTTATCCATGCTTAGCTCAGGGAAGGGATGTAAGAGGATTTTACTCCATTTCTGCTTATTTGCAGAATGCTCCTTTATTGTATAGATATACATCTCAAAATACCGTTACTTAAGCACAGTACAGTAACAGTACAGTAAAGATGGCCCCTCAGGCAAGATGACCTCAACTACCTCATTTTTTTTATTTCAATCATACATGTAAGAAACCTTCCTTTTTGATGAATAGCTTCTACTTTAGATTTATTCATCCACAATTTGACAAATGTAACTGACATTAACACCATCAAGATTGAGAACGTTTTTAAATTCTGCTCTCTGTGACGTTCCACATTATACAGTAAACTGGAATGATTTTAAGGCGTCTTCCTCCATATTACCCTAAATCTGTTAGAATCGGGAATTGATTTGATTTGTTTCCTCACAGATGGTGACTTCCAGGTGAATGAGATTTCACCCGGCTTCATTGTTGGTGGTCAGAGGCAACGTAAGCACATACACATATTTATGTGTCCAAGTGTCCATGTGTAGATTCAGTGATGGGAATCTGTTTTGTGTGTGTTTAAATTAGACTGTATGTTTTGCAGGGTTTTTTTTATCATAATAACAAAAGTAACAGTATTTATGTATGTGTGTGTGTGTGTGTGTGGACGGGTTTATGTGGTTTATGAGGACACAACTTTGTATAATGACATGCGTATGACATGGGTATTACAATATGTAGGTGTTTTATGAGGACATTTTCAGTGTCCCCGTA
>JAUMHP010000078.1:8951388-8968404 GCA_032361065.1 Enteromius trimaculatus | reverse complement strand
ATATATAAACTCTTCAAGGAACCTTTTTTCTTACGTTTCAAAATACCAGTATATGCATGCCTATATATTCCATAGCTCTTGAAAGACTTGTCATGTCAGTTTCTTGACAAGTTAAACTTGGCCACCTATCTTTTTTTATTATTATATGAAATCCATATGGTTGTTGTAAGTGTTTAATATCTCTTTTCCAGTGTCTTTTCTTTAAAGATGTCTTATTAACAGTGTAGTTATAAAATTGTACTTTGTCTCCATCTGCTGGTTAGTTTTGAAATTATCGACAGCTGTTTTTTTTTTTACGTCGGACGTTGTGTGCTGTCTGTTGTTTGTTTGTAACCATTGTCGGTAATAAGAAAAGCATAGATTCGCAAACTATGTTACTTCCTTTCTTATGTTAACTATATATTTCTTTATTTTCTTTTTTCTTTTTCTTTTTAAAACTCCATATGAAATCACTCCAAGTAGCTACTAGCTGAGATTGCACAATCCTGGAAGCCCGCCCAGCTAAACAGCTTCTTAAATTTTACCCAACTTCCTTAAAGTGAAAGTAGACTTTCTTCAGTCTCAGCAACTCTTCAGTCTCAGCAAGCTGTAAGTACACATCTGTTCATTCATGAACTCTATACTTGTTTGAACTCGGGCATGCTAATTGGAATGTGGCATAATTGTGAAGTAAATTTTGTTTTATTATTTCATTGCCAGACTAATCAAGATGTAGGCATAAAAATCTTGAGGTTTTATACAAAATATAAATAATATGTTTTTTTTTTTATATTCTCAAGTAGAGATGAACGCATTAAAAAGTATAAATTTATCTCAGTTCAAATATTCTTAATATTCTTATCTTGAGTAGCCTCTGCCTGGTCACCTTCTCCTCCGACTTGAAATCAAACATTTGAAAGTACTGAATTAAAATCAACACAAATCACTAACTGCAAAGACAAAGACCATGTAGAGCATAATAAACCATGCTGCTTTTGTGTGAGCAACCAATCACCGGAAAACAAAAAGTTATAAAAACATCCTTAACTACTGCATATTAATAGATCAAATATAATGCTATTTTAGCTGAAGAACACAAGCATTCCCTCTTCAGTTTTAAAGGGGTCATGCAGTGTCTCATGCACTTTACAAGCTATTTGGACTGAAATGTGTGTTGGGAGTGTGTGTACACAACCACCCTACAATGATAAAGATCCATAAGTAGCTTTCTTTTAATTTAATAAAAATAAGTTGCCCCTTCTGAAATCAAGCCATTCTTAAATGCATGTCGGTGTGGCGTCACACTGATAAAGTCCACTCCCACATTAGACTGTGTCACAAAGCGTGTCACAAAGACTGAACTCGTGTGAGAACCGCTCTGAGTGAGCCGTCTTCAGACCGAGACGCAGAGACTGAAGACGCGGAAGATTAACGTTACGTTTGGTTCTGAAGGGAAACTTGATCAACCGAAATGCGTTTATGTTCGCGTGAATAATTCATGATCCAGCCTCACCTACAGAAGCAGTGAGTATAATGTCTTTTAATGAATCTTTGCAAATCGCCTTTCCTAATAATGTGCTACTTAGCAAGTTTCACTATGAATATGGCTAAACTAAGATCCTCCGAGAGTGCCTCGTTAAAGAGGGACAAGGTCAGCGGAGCTCGTGAATATTTAAAGGGGGAAGTTCACAGGACAGTGAGATTTCAAAAGAGCTGTTTTTGACAGGGTAAAATTAGTGTTTTTTTACACTATCTATGAGAAATTTTAAAACAAACTATTTTACAAACTTTCCATTAAGCCCCTAAAGAATCATATTAGCTTGTGGAGAAGTGGCTTTGTATGACCCCTTTAAAAACATGCACTAAACAGCATGTAACTGATTTCAGATTTCTACATTAAAATTAAAATGAGAGATAAAAAAGGGAAGTTCAGTTAAACTTTATTTTGATAATCTACTTTAGATATTCTTTAAGTAACCTACATGTCAACTTATTCTTGTTAAAGGAAAATTACTCCATAATTTACTATGACAAACACAAAGTTTTTTTTTTTTTTTTTTTTTTTTTTTAATGTATCCTTGCCATTCCAAGCTTGGTAATGCTGGTGGATAGTGCCCATTATTTTGCAGCTCCATAAATCGTATATGTTCATCGTAAAACGAAGATATATGCCTCTGGGAGCTAACACATGTATTCTAAAGTTGGTCAATGGGTTTTGTAACAAAACTTTTTCTGTTTTTTTTTTTTATTATAACTTAAATCACTGACTTCTGACAATGGCCGTATGCACATTCACAAGAGAGTCGAGTTCTGGCTTCTTTCCTGGCAAGGCAGGGGCCAGCAGTTACTTTGGGGAAGCACATTTAATTTTTTTTAAAAATCATAGTGGAAATAATAAATGAAAAAAAACAAACAAACCTCTGTTCAGTTGAAAGAAGAAACTCATATACAGTACTTCTAGGATGACTTTAAGGGGGAAGAAAATTATGGGGTAATTTTCATTTTTGGGTGAACTATTTCTTTAATTTGCAACTATGTGTCTACTAACTTTCAGAGTAAACTGTTAGGGTGCGTTTAGTGTTAGTAGAATAAGCTGATATATACAGTTTCTTATAGTCAGTATGTTGTATCTTGTGGCTACAAAATCTCATGAATATGTGTATAAATAGCATGCCAAACAAAAAGGGAAACATGTGGTATAGAAATGCACAACACTTTGCACGATATATGCTTTGGTGTGTTTATGCTATGCAGTGGGAAGGATTAGGGTTGTGGGGTAGATGCATATCTTTTCTTAAATGAAATGTTAGAAGACATTATGCAGACAGTTTCTAATACTCTAATAATTGCTAGTTGACATGCAGTTGCACAGTTAATTAGTGTTAATAGAATGTCTAAAGTGGACTATAAAAGTGTTACTGGACACTCTTATTTGTTTTACTGGAAAAAGCAAGATGCTATTACTGTCTATGATTTGATATTGATTTGAGATTTTTTGTTTTGTTTTTTCCCCAGAATGTTGCATAACTAAAAATGACAGCTATTGAAGTCCAGGGAAACCCACAGACATCGAGACCTAACAGATCAATGGGTCTCTTTAACAATATCAAGGTAAGATTCCAGATATAACCCCTAATCATAGGAATTACTATTTCTTCAGATCTGAATGGTTAATAACAGGGTCAACAACGATGTTTCATAAGAACATGTCAAACTCAGCAAAATCAGGTTCTGCTTAATCGGACATTATTAATGAGTGTGCTTCTGAAAATAATTTTTTTGGGTGTAAGTCATGGAAAATATTTTCTTCAATTACACTTAAATGGTATTTGTTTAGGTATTATTAGCTTTTTTATTTTATTTGAATTTTTCTAAAGACTTTAAGTTTTGAAATAAACTACAAACAAACTTTCAAAACAATAATATTATTGGGGAAACAACACTTTGGGGTATTAGGGGTGTCTGCAAGCAGTGTGACATCATTTCAACTGGTTATGGAGTTTGTTTGTTGTCACTATAAGAATTAACTTATCTAAGCATTTATCTAATATTTAAATTTAGCAATGGAAGCTTCTTTTAAGAACCTAGCAATGTTGAAATACATCTCTATTTTTGAGGTGTAGCTTAGTTAAGTTCCATAATTTTATTAGTCTCCATAGACTTCCTGCACAATTGTAATTTCCTTGTATTCACTGCACATCCGTATATTGTTTTTGTTCTTGTTTTAACACTCTGAAATTGCTGTACAACCAAAGAACTTGACTTTGCTATGACACAGCGTGGATTGGTCTGAAAATTTAAAACCAACTGACAGATCAATATTTTATTACTTAATTTTTGATGTTGTTGTTGTTTTTCCCCATACATATTTACAAAATGTGGTTATAGTTTAGCACTTTTTTGTGTTTGTGTGTGTATGTTTCAGTTTTTTGTACTGTGTCACGGGATGCTACAGCTTGCTCAGCTTCTGGTGTCTGGCTATCTGAAAGGCTCTATAACCACCATTGAGAAAAGATATGGATTTTCAAGTCAGAAATCAGGACTGCTGGCAGCCTTTAATGAGGCAAGGATAATGCGATTACTTTATTTAAATGGTGATTACAGGATGTCATGAATCACCTGAAGAATAAATATTTTTTGCAGTTGTTAGCAACTGGTTTACAATTATTTTACTATTAGTTTAAACTCAAAGTTTAAATATAAAATTGATAACTGTATCATCAAGGACGACTTTTTGACTATTCCATCTGATCATGCAACTCTTTTGTTTTTAAACAAAGGTGGGGAACACAGTTCTCATTGTGTTTGTGAGTTTCCTTGGGAGCCGTGTGCATCGACCAAGATGTATTGGAATTGGAGCGATGATTGCAAGTGTGGGGGTGTTCCTTATAGCCCTACCTCACTTCATTAGTGAGAAGTACATTTATACAGACTATAGCAGTGAGTGTTTGTGGGTTTTTTTGTTTGTTTTTGTTTTTTTGGTTTTTTTTAAGTACCTAACAGCTAAAATAGCCAATATGTATTTGCTGCACAGACACCAAAGACAACAGTTCGGGTCTTTGCAAATCACTGAACATCTTCGCTGAGAAAGAATCATGTGATCAAGAAAAGACTGATCCTCATTTTGGGGTGTATCCAATACTACTACTGGGCCAGTTACTGCTGGGCATTGGCGGTGTCCCCATACAACCTTTTGGCATTTCCTACATAGATGATTATGCTGAAAAGAAGAATTCTCCCTTCTACCTAGGTTTGAATAAGTAGTGTTTGATCATTGATTTCCATATAGAGTGGTTAATTCTTATAATACAGTGGTTAATTCAAGAAATAACAAACCTTTATCTTTTTCTATAGGCATACTTTTCGCAATTACAGTAATTGGTCCTGCATTTGGCTACATGATGTCATCTGCACTCCTTCGTTTTTATGTTGACATTGATAAGATGTCTTTAAGTAAGTCTGTTATGCCATTTCTGCTTCTTTATAAATAGAAAGTAAACATATAGATTTTACTAAGTTAAAACAACAGCAGAGTCTAATGTAAATACATCGTATTGTACAACTGTACTAATCATGTTTAGACACGTGCATTTTGACAAGCTAAAATGAATTAAAGAAGTATTTACCTCAAGATTCAACATGTTTAGCAATGTTGTTTGGTGCATCAAATGGGAACTTTTAGTAAGTTTGGCTTTATGTCTCTCATATGTAAGATAAGTTTTATGAATGAGTTATACTTTTCAGATGCTACGTTGAAAAATGATGACCCCAGATGGGTTGGAGCTTGGTGGTTGGGATTCCTGATGGCTGCCACCCTCCTTCTCCTGACTTCTTTGCCATACCTGTTTTTTCCAAGGAAGATGTTTAGAGAGGTACATCATAAATCTCACTTTTTTTATTCTGAAAATGAATTAGTAAGTTTTGATTAATCAGTAATGGAAAGTTTGGCAAATAAGATCTCACAGAACGTGTATAAAAAAACTGAAACCATGAAAGAAACAAAGTCCCAGAGGAGCATGTCTCAGCCTGTTCTTCCTCCTCTTGCTCAACTAGACTGAATAACAGGTTAGCCTTGCATGTTCATGCACTACATGTTTTTGTAACTGTGAGTCAGATATTGGAAGATGATTTATCTTGTATTTAAAATGTGGTTGTTAAAATGTGATTTTTGTAATTAATACCTTAAACAGATTTAGAACAAACAGGGTAAGAAGGTTTACTGGTGTAAGAGTTTCCATTATAGTCTTAAAAATAAAGATTCTTTTCTGGCATCAAGGGTTCTATGAAGATTCTTGAACATCCATGGAACCTTTCAAAATTAGAAAGGTTCTTTATAATTGAAAAATGGTTCTTTGGGTTTTTTAAATGGTTTTCAAAATGATTCTTTTAGGAACTATTCACTAAAAGGTATTTTGGGGAAACAACATTTTTTCGTCTATGGCATCACTGCAAAAACACCTTTTTGGAATGTTTATTTTTAAGAGTGTATGTTCCTCTCTACCTCATATTTCACAGAATTTGGCTATTTGAGCATACTGTTGTTGTTCAAATATTAATTAAGATTTCGATCTCTCTAGGAAATTATAGAGGCCCCTGTTGAGCCATCCACAGAAAAAATGATGGAGGACAAGAAGCCCAAAACTGAACCAAATGAAGAGGTGTCTCTCACTGAGTTCCTAAAAAGTGTGTTTGCCATTTTACCCATTATTTATCACAAATTTATGAACAGATAACCAACAAAGAACACTGAAAATGCTGAAAATGTACTCACCCTCAGGCCTAGATGAGTTGTAACATTACTTGCTCACCAGTTGGTGCTCTGTGTGCCATCAGAATGAGAATTCAAAAACTTGTTTAAAACATCACAATCAAGTAAACAGAACCATGTAAACGGTACTTGATCTGTGCACATTTCTCTCATACAGTAATTTAGACAGGATGACCTTAACACTGATAGTTGTATAATTGCACATGCTGTCTGTATTGTTTTAGCACCCAGCAGTTGACAGGTAATGAAACAGCACAAACACAATCTCATCAAACTGGATTATAGTTGGTTAGGTAGAATGTTTATGACCTGCTTTAGAACATAATGACATTACGGTATTTGTTAGGCCATACTACACTAGTATTATAATGAAATTAACACATCCAGATTCCAATTTAATGCTGCTCATGCCAAATTTAAGATAGAAGCCTAATGCTGTGAAATTTGACCTATTTAGTCAGAACCAGATGCCTGATCAGAGGCCCAATAATGACGCAGTGACTTTGTTTTTGAGAACTAATAAACTAATAATTCAAATGTTCTATTCTTGTAACAGTTAGATTTCATGAAATTAGCACATTTTTCCTTAATTGGTGGGCTGCACACAACAAAAAAATACAAATCCTTTCCATATGTTTTATTGTTAAAAGTCATTTATCAAACTCCAAAATATTAAGTCTAATTTTAACATTTCTGGCAATATTTATAGATTTCAGTGTTTATTTATTTATCGAGATATATATATATTATGTTTAACGTAAATGGTCATTATAAACATTAATATAATCATTAATCTTCCAAATTATAATGTCTTTCTTAAGAGATATTTTGTGCTATAATGTAGAAAGTTTTTCGGATTATTTATTCATATTATTTATATTATGTCTCTTATCTTTCCTCAGGTTTCCCCAAAATTGTAATGAGGACTCTGAGGAACCCAATTTATTTGTTGGTAGTATTGGCTCAAGTGAATCTTGCTGCCATGGTTGCGGGACTGGCCACTTTTATGGGAAAATTCATTGAGAGGCAGTTTGCACAGACTGCCTCCTTTTCTAATTTAATGATGGGTGAGTTACTGAAGGAAACTTTCTTAATGCTATTATTCAAAAAGAAATCCATTTGCTCCACCAAAACCATAAAAATATGTGCTGTATGTTTGTGGCCAGTGAAATCATATCTCATTGTTAAAGGTACAAATTACTCATTTTAAAACATCAACTGCTGCTAATCCACACACAATACAATATTTCACAATAACAAATTCCAAAGTCGTGAGAAATAAGCAAGGGAAGATTGAAGCTTTCTGTCTAAGTGTTACATCTTCTTTTATTTATCATTTAGTGGCATTATTAAAGGAATGTAGTTCAGAGGTTTTCAACCTGAACAATTTCAGGGACCCACCCAAACCTGAAGCATTAAAACACACAAACTAACACAATTACAAAGGACTTACTTTTTCCTACACATCTTTTATGCATGTGTGTTTTGTCTGTATGTTCACAGGTGGCTTAAATATTCCTTCAGCCATGTTAGGTATAATGGCTGGGGGGGTTATACTTCGCAAGTTGGGTCTGACTGTCAGGTCCTCAGCGGCGATGTGTACCGTGGCAGTTTTGGTTAGCATGATGTTCGCAATTCCACTTCTCTTCATTGGCTGCCCCACACAAAATGTTTTTGGCATCAACTATAATTTGTGAGTGTTTGCTTTTTAAATGTGCAATTTCTATGCTAAATAACACATATTTGCCCCCCCTCAAAAAATGTTAGATTTAGTTCACCCAAAAATTAAAATCATGTCTAAAATCTGCCTTGTTTACATCCGGGTGAAAGCACGCGCATGTGGGTAATCTGCGGCTGTTTGCACCTAGAGGAAAGGGTATGTTGTGATTAGGGGTCTAAATTACATCCTTTTTGTGACATGCGCAAAAAGTTTTTGGGCTCCCCTTTCATATTATTCTAACAAATCTAAATTTTTAAGTATTTTATATCGCATTAAATGTAGTTTAATTTGTTTGAGAATGGAGAAAGACCATTACATTTATATGTAAATAGCCTAGACTCCAGGGTCGTGGTCACATTACAACTTATTGGAAGTTCAGTATTTCTCTAATACTTTTTAACAGCCAGAAGTCACAATCACACACACACGCTCACATTAGTTCAGTTGATTTATTTTAAGACATTTGACATGTTTCTATCCTGAAATCTTGTATCGGTTGAACAAGCTAATTTATTTTCCCAAAACTTTCCTTTGCAAAATTCCAAAACATAATTTTAGAGTTACTAAAAGAGGTTTAAACTATTTACACTGTATATGCAGGTTAATGCAGTTATTAATGCGGTTTAATGCATTTATTAGTGAGAGCGAAAGAGAGAGAGGAAGAGATTGTGTGCCTGGATACTTGCGTCTGTGTGTCTCTCAGCAGAATTCAGCAGCAAGTTGAATTGCTTGAAGAATTTCGCTACTGAAATGTCATGAAGCTTTCCAGCTGCAAAAATATTTTATTGATAAATTCACGGACAGCACTGCACTGAAGTTACTGTCTGCGTCTCTGTTGAGCAATAAAATGTTCCTCTGAAAGGGTATGAAAAAAAAAGTAGTACTGGCCAATCATTGATTGCATCCAAAATAAAAGTTTTTGTTTATGTATGTGTGTACTATATTTATTAAGACACATACACAAACAGTATATTTGAAAAATATTTGCATGCATTAATATGTACATTTATATGAATAAAATTTATATTATATGTAATATAAATAAATACACACCGTAACAAATAATTACTATATAATAAATACACACAGTACACACACATATATTATTAACACAAACTTTCATTTTAAATGCATTTAATTTTATTTTAGTTTAACACGTTCTATAAAGATTGTATTTATTATTGTAACAATCAGGAGACAAGATTGTTTATTTACAAGACAGAGTCATACAGGCAGGGTCAAACATCAGCATAACAGCGTTATAGGAGGTATAGGCAGAAGAGAATAGTCAGGGTCCGTGCGTGGGTCGAAACAAACAGTAAACAGAGTCCAAGGGGAGAAGCAAAGGGCAAAAATCCAAATGAGAGCAGAGGTCGGCAACAATAAATCCAAACAAAGACAGATCGACAGGGCTAATGGACCGTGGCAACACACAAACGCTTCAGGGTTATATACACATAAAACTAGGTCAGAAGGTGGAGCCAACAATGAAACACCATGACAACAAACAAGGGGGGGTGGAGACATGAGTGGGAACCATGACAAAATATGAGATGGGCGGTGACAAGACTACATTGAAAGGAGTCCATGAATGAAAACAGACACAAAACATACACACACAGTTATCAGGGAGCTGGATTGCCATCATCAGGCTGGCACATCCAGCTGATCATGACAATAATACATTTTAAGTGTATTTTAAGGAATTATTATGAATGCATAATGCATTATAAATAACTTTATAATAAATTGTTTTTGGTTATAGCTTTTAATCGCGCTGAAGGATGTCTAATTGCGTCTTTGCATTGACTTTACTTGTAAATCACTCGTGCTTAACGCTTCATTTGCATCTGGTGTAAACACAAGAATGAATGTCTTGTTACATCCACAAATGCATTTGTTTATTTAATATAATCGCAACATTTGTTGTAATGTGATCGCATAGGCTGACATCGCGATTGTGATATGATTAATCGCGCAGCACTAGTTATAATGCTCATTTATAAGTAATAATAATAAAGAATTATGATTATAATGCATTATTATATATAATTATATGTTATATATAATTATCTATAATAATGAATTATAATCATAAACAAGTTTTTTTTATGATTATTCATGAGATTTTATAACACATTATCAGTTTTTACAATGTATTCATTAAAACGCCTTAAGAATATATTTATAATGTATTTTAAATACGGGTTCCTTTACATTTTCTTCAAATGCTGAATTGAGCCTTTGCCTATATTTTGCTTACTTTTGTCCCTAGGTCTTCTCAGCACTGTAGTAATGCATGTGCCTGTTCTGACGAAGCCTTCAACCCTGTGTGTGGCTCAGATGGAGTGGAGTTTCGCTCTCCTTGTCATGCAGGATGTAAAACAGTATTGCACAGTAAAGAGAAAGACTGGGTAAGCTATCTTTAACTTCCATTACTGGAACTGCATGGTAATTTGTTAATGACGCAAAGAGGGGGGCTGATACTAGGGAGTTTTGTGAGAACTAAGCTTGAACTAACCAAAAGGATTTTATGTGAATGATTAAGGAAAATAAATCAATTACAGTGAAGGATTAATGGAATAGTTTACCCAACAATTATACGATTATATCATTTATCCATGCCATTTCATGTCATTCCAAACCTGTATGATGTTGTTTTCTTCTATGGAGCACAAAAGAAGATTAGTTGAGTAAAGCCTCAGCATTCAGCATTTTATATTACATGAAAGAAATAAAAAGCCAACTGAAAAGCCAGTGATGTTTTGGACCCCACTGTGTTCTACAGAAAATAAAATAAATTTAAGTCATAAAATCACTGCAACATGAGGGTGAGTAAGTGAATACCACAGAATTTCCATTACCACTAGTTTAGACATGCAATGAATCAAAGAGGCATGGGAAAGAGAAAATGATACATGTCACTGACAGGATGACCACATGAGTATTTATGAGAGTGATTGACCAGTGAAATAAGAGGGTTAAAGATAAAAAGGAACTATGAAATATTCAAAAAGACCAATGTAATAAATGTGAAAAATCCTTGACCCAACCCATCCAGAAGTACCAGTACTTACATAGAAACCTATACATAGCAGCCAGAAATAAACAGCAATTTTAAAGAAAAATGTCTGACCCACATATAGACCCACATTGTGCCTCTGAACACCGATAATGCATTTTTGTAAGACATGTTTCTCAAAAATTCTTAAATGTCCTAAATTAGCAAAGGTCTAGTCCTGGCTTAATCTAATCTCTAGCCGGGAAACCGCCCCATTATGTATATAATATTGTACAACCATCTAGGGAATTTCAGTTTGGGAAATGACTTAATAGTGACTTAAGCAAACACACTCCCAGACCTACCAACACTTAACAATGTACTGTAGACAAGTTAAAACAACCAATAGCTCAAAGTGCCAGTACCATTACTTGTTTTAAGAGCTTATCAACTGCTGTTTGAAGTAAAAGTAAAACACGTCAGCAGACTGCTGTGACTGCAGTGATTAGGACGCAGATACATTACTATGTAACTATAACACATAGGGAGAGTAACTCAGTCCACTGGGAGAAATCAGTAGGGATGTAACGGTATCAAAATTTCACGGTACAATAATACCTTGGTATAAATGGCACTGTATGGTATTTATTGAATCATTTACAGGAAAAACAAAACTAATTAAGAGACTGAAAAAAAGTACCAGAAGCATTTATAAAACAGTTTTAATGAACACTGAACATATCATGGCATGCAAATTAGCCGTCTATCTGTAAACTTTAAAACAGGAACTTAAATTTTTCAATTTTAATAACAAAAAATGATTAAACCTTTTCCACATCTGATTTAACCTGTCTTAGGTGGCGTCATATGTCTTTTTGCATATTCATTACATCAGTGCCTCATATTATCTTGCTTCTCTGTGGTCACATAATGTTATTCAATACACCCTAATTCTCAATATGACTGTTTTCACTGATATATTTAATGGTTTCTGTTGTCAGAAAAATTGAATGAATATGAAATAGTGACTAAAATGCACCCCATTATAAATCCTACTGAACTAGCTCTACCTTACAAGATGTTAATCTAACGTAAGATTAAAATCCTTAGTTATAATCGAGCATTGTCTGATGAAAACAAGTACACATAAGATATAGACAATGGCTATGCTGTGATTTTGGCTATATTTACATGTAAAATAGAGTAAGCAGCAACAAAATATCTATTTTAACTGAAAGCCGCTCGCGGAACAGAACAGACATACTAAAAAAAATTAGTATTGGATACTAAACATTTTCCATCTGCAAAATGTGTACTTGTTTGTGGCTGTATGCACATTATGTGTTTTGGATATATATCTTGCTTTTGCTTTTATTCAAGTTTCATGACCTACTTTGGCCACATAAAAAGCCTGAACAACTTCCTGCATGTCTTATCACTTTAATTACTTTCAAAACAAGCATGCTTCTCTTCCTCAATAGTATTATGTGAGACCAAACTGTTAGTGGATTTATATTTTTCTTAGACGCTGTTTAAAGTCTCTGTTATTCAAGAAGGTATGTAGCACAAACAAGCAGATAATGCTAAAAAAGAATGTAGTGGCTGCATGTTTATTACGTTGAGTTTACTATATAACTCTGGAAAAGATGTAATCATATAGGACTTTTTTAAATTCATACAGGCTTTATTTTTTAATTCCATGCAAATATGAGAAGAACATCAGTAGTTGAAATAGTGCTAAATATAATTATTCTGAAAGTAGCCTTTAAAAACTATTAAATTCAACTTTTTAGCACCTAACATTTAACCACCCTAAATCTTCCACAGGACTACACAGATTGTGAATGTGTAGCATCAATTGGCTCTCCAGGCTCTGCGGTTACAGGACCATGTGGAAATAAGTGTAGTAATCGGCTCATTCCCTTCATGATCCTGTCCTCCATCACATGCTTTGTGGCTTCACTTTCCCACACTACATCTTTTATGATGATCCTCAGGTATTCTCTATATTTTCAAATCCCTTTATTTTATGTAAATATGATCTGTTGAAAGTGACCAACTAATGTTACCTCTTTATGTTTAAAAAATAAATAAATAAAATTGCATATATGTTTTATATTACAGTTTTTCTCAATTGCTAAAACACATTTCTTGAAATTATGCCTCATATTCTCACAACAATAAACACAAATGCACAACATCTCACTCAATTTCCCAAACATCCTATTATTAGGTCAAAATGTAGTTCTACACTCAAAACCATTTACTTTTGCTGAAAAACCAAACTTTACCCTCATACATCAAACACAAGCCCTTAAAAACACACACACTACAAAATAGTTGTACACACTGGTGCAATTAATTCAAAACAGTTATGTGGCTTATGGTTCTCCCCCTCAAAAAACGTTTGACATGAACACAAAAGACACAACCAATATATAAACTGGCACATTTTTATTCATTCATGAACTACACAGTACAGCTGTTTAAAAAAGAAAATAATTTTCTGCCTTAGCACCCCGTGTTTGCTTTGGGTCAGGCCAAAAAATCTGGTCTACATCACAGACTATACTGGCTCTGGACAAACAGTGGGGGTAAAATCCTCTCGCATACCTGATGTCCTTGTGCCATTGTTCACAAACAAGATATGCAAAATGCTTACAGTATGTTGTCAATATAACAGTACATTTTGCTAGTGTTACCTGATATAAACTATATAGCATCAGTTTGGCAGTTACTGTACTGAAATGTAGACTTTTACCAGTGGTCTGGTCAAAAAAGAAATTCACACATTACAGTGTCATTGGGAAATAAAACAGAAATATGTACACAAAGTTACTGTAAAAAGTAAAAATAAGAAAGTCCATTCTCAGAAGTGTAGAAAATTTGGTTGACAGTTTGACAGTTAGGTCAACCAATTTGTGTTTACCATAATGACTTAAACAATGTATTACAGTAATGACTAGATGTCATTGTGCAATGGTGCAAAATGTGTGGATTTGTGTAGAGTTTTGCACTAACAGTAACACCAAATTTGACTCATGTGTCAAAGCAGGAAATAGTGTTTATAGTTTAGGGAGTGCTTTTAGAAAAATAGCGTTACTGTTTTGAAATTTTAGTTTAAAAGTTTGGTTATAGTGTTTTAGCAATCAAGAAAAACTGTAATACTCTGTAAGTAACTCAATTAAGAATTGAGATATGGTTTGAGAACATGTTTTTGGGGTAAGGAGTGATTGTGTAATTTAATTATTTTAGTAAACAGTGAAGAGAAAACCAAATGAAAAATACATTTATGAAAAGAACAAAGGAATGTTGCTACAGTCTTTTAAAACCAGTGAACATTGTGGAACAATTTGTCTAAAAGGAAGAGCGTCATGGTGAACTTGCTTGGCAGGTTGCATCTTGTTGTAGTGCAACACTTGCATAGTTGATATCTACAGAATAATAACATGTGTTTATTTTAGAATGCTGATAAAATAAACACATTCATTTTAGTGCAACAATTATAGTTATGGAAAAGTTATAAGCATTTCTTTTCAGAAACAGGTTTCAGCGTCAGTTTCCACAGTATAGAATCCTTAAAATTAAATTGCATTCAAGCATTAAGTTAATTATCAGTTTGACCTTTTAACCACTGCACCAGTAAATGCTTTCACACACTTTTTCTTTTTAAACCAGATATGTTGCTCATCAGTCATGCATATGCCCTTCAGCTATAACACGTCATAGTATCATTATACCTTAGTCAAAAACCTGCCTGTGCAGGTCCTATCAGCACCGCAAAAAACTGCCATCAGCGTAACAACAGACCACAGGCACTAACTTTCGGAATATGCCTTATACTATGATATTCTTGAAATTTACCTGAAATGTCTTATCTATGCAAACAATGTTGTAAAATCATCTGTGATTTGCTGCCTTTTGTTCATCAGGACTGTGACTCCGGAAGACAAATCTTTTGCCTTGGGAATTCAGTTCATGCTGTTTCGAGTGCTTGGTAAGCAAACAAAGTTGATCATGCAGAAAGCACATGTCATATTTTAACAGAAGGGCGTTACAACCAAATTCTTGTATAAACGGAATATAGGGTATAAGTTAGTAAACAAAACAAAAGCAAGAATATTACATGATGATTATTTCAGGCCATAGCTGAGGTCTTTAGTACATCTGCACATGCATGTTAAGCCACGGTGCTTAAAACAGGTATAAATTTGTTCTGCACTAACTGTTGTGTCTAAACTGTTAAACTGTTAAATCAATGGTGAAATTAAAGTGTTTCAACATTTTTACGGGCATATTCAGACCTGCCCTGTTTAGCTTAGTATTATCTATCTTTGTTTATACAACAAGTTTTCCCAGTATTGTGAAAGTTTCAGTGATATCTTAAAAAAATTTAGTAACTCACCACCCTATCAGATATCAGATCATTTATAGGAATAGAGTAGGTGTGTTAAGACAAGGTTTGAGTTTTTTAGTTATGGGTCCTCAGTCTTTTTGTGGTGTTTTATATATCTCATGAATGTGTGTATGGTATTGATCAACACAATAGCAGGTTATATAATTTGTGCTGAGTTTGGTTATATTTTGTAAAAAGATACATTAAAAAGGAACTTCATTCCCTGACAGCTTTCCTTCCAGCTCCAGTGCTCTATGGCCGTGCCATTGATACTGCATGCATGCTGTGGGGAACGAAATGCAATAAGACAACATCATGTAGCTACTACAATTTAGACACTTTCAGACACAGGTAAAATTCTAAATTACTCTGTTTTTTATTGCTAATGCTAGTCTTAATTGGTTTATACTGGTCTAGTTGGCCTCCTATTTGGTCAAGGTTGGAAAAGTGTCTCCCTGTCTGCCCAAAGAAAGCCACCCAAAATCTACTATAACAGACACGAGCTGATTTAAAGGTCACATATTATCAAAATTTTCCAGGTTGTATGTGCTAAAATCAGGTCCCCAGTGCATCTATCAACCAAAGAAAAAAAAAAAAAAACATTTAACCAGGTAACGTCTGCAAGCCTCTGAAAAAACTAGCGTGTCTGATGCTGCAAAGGGATCTCATTATAAAAATAGCACTCCTTAAAGGTGCTCTATGCGATGTTGCAGGATATTTCTATTTCATTTTTATCTCAAACCGTATGCATCACCCCTTGATCGTCTTGCTGTCTGCCATCTGAATACATTGGGAAAAAATCCGGTCTCGAAAGACAACACAGAGGCTGCAATACCAAAACAAACACTATGGGCACAGGATGTGCACCAAAGCAAAAACAAACATCGGCCAACCAATCGGCAAGAAGAGGTGGGGTTTAATGTGCGCATGTTATTTTCAGGTCAGGATGAGGCTCGTTAACAGCTTGTAAAAGTGCATGTGGCACCAGAGGACCCCTTTAATCTGTAAGTTTAATCAAGGCGCCATCATTTTGATTTTGTAAGCGACAACAATGCACCAGTTCAAATATCATGGTGGGAGTTTAAGCAAAACATGCCAACAGAGCCTCAGACGAGAGAACAGAGCAGTGGATTTATTGATTTATTTACTGTAACTTATATTGCTGCTGCCACACAGATATAATATAAACGTGCAGTGTACTTTCCAGCTGTTAACCATCACATAGATAATTAACCGACTGTTTTTGTAACTGATGTGTTTTTAATGTAAACTGGTGTGTAAATGAGAACTTAGTTTAGTACTGACATGCTTTTGATAGCCACTCTCTGTGCCCTTCAGATGTGTGCACTCAGAAAACCATATCAGTATTTTACACTAATGGTTTAAAACACATGATTTCAGCACGATAAACATGACGATCAGAATCAAAACAGATGTTTTTAGCAGATTCGAGCTGTAATGGCGCAAAACTATTCTGGAAAAGGGAGCGGGGACTAGCAGCTCATTTGCATTTAAAGACAGGCACGGAAAACAGAGACTTATGTTACATATTGTAAAAAGGGGCATAATGTCTCCTTTATACGGAAGTTCTAAGCGGCCATGTATTATAATTTTTTTCCGTCTTGTTTTCTCGTGATCACGACTTATTTTTC
>JAUMHP010000078.1:8927296-8947918 GCA_032361065.1 Enteromius trimaculatus | reverse complement strand
GAAAAGGGTGGCCTGTCCCCTTCAGGTTGGTGGGGAGTTCCTGCCCCAGGTGGAGGGGTTTAAGTATCTTGGGGTCTCTACAGACAGATCGGTGCAGCTTCTGCAGTGATGCAGTCGATGTACCGGTCTGTCGAGGTGAAGAAGGAGCTGAGCCGCAAGGCGAAACTCTCAATTTACCGGTCGATCTACGTTCCTACTCTCACCTATGGTCATGAGCTTTGCGTTATGACCGAAAGAACGAGATCCCGGATACAGGCGGCCAAAATGAGTTTCCTCCGCAGGGTGGCTGGGCGATCTCTAAGAGATAGGGTGAGGAGCTTGGTCACTCGGGAGGAGCTCAGAGTAGATCCGTTACTCCTCCACATCGAGAGATGCCAGCTGAGGTGGCTTGGGCATCTGTTCCGGATGACTCCTGGACGTCTCCCTGGGGAGGTGTTCCGGGCATGTCCCACCAGGAGGAGGCCCCGGGGACGACCTAGGACACGCTGGAGGGACTATGTCTCTGGCCGTCCCTGCTTAGACTGCTGCCCCCGCGACCCGATCCCGGATAAGCGGAAGAAGATGGTTGGATGGATGGGTAGCAATGCAATATTCAAAATGGCAATGTATTTCTTATTTAAATTTACATTTCTATTACCCCACATGTGCAAAGTTTGGTGCAGAAGGAAAATTAAATAATATTATTTACATTTGCCATTTACAACAGTAATTTTAATATGTAAATTGCATACTAATTTTAATGCTGTATATGATTTATACTATTTCTCTCTTCACGCTCCATTTCATATTTCCAGCCACTATGTTTCGAACGATCTAAATGTAACACGGAAAATGCAATTGTAAATGTCCTAGTGTCACATCCACGTCAAGCTCCACCCTCACTCAGTCACCTACAGTTACATTGATTACTATCACCCGTCACAGCCACCTGTTTCTAATCAAGTCACTCATCACCTCTCCCATAAAAGCACACACCACATTGCACTCCTGGTCCGATCTCATCATTAGATGAAGTGGACGCACACCAGGCAAAGACATGCATTAAACCGTTTGATTTATCTGTATCCTTACCTCTATTCTCCTCTCCAGACTCCTAGTTGTCTCTGTGCTTCTCCCAGGCTCCTTCGACTCCTCTCGCCAGCATGTGTGTGCGGTGTGTGCTCGTCTCCTCTTTCTCCTCGCCATTCCTCCAGAGACCTCCTCAACTCCTATTACTCCTACGGACTAAGACTGAGATTAACCTTCCTGCATATACTGTTGTCATTATATTGCACTGTTAATAAAGAGCACTGTTCTACTTACCCTCCGCAGTCTGTCCGCTTCTTGACACCTAGCCTATAGTTTAAATGCATTTCGGACAAATAACATTCAAATGATAATTTTGCTGCTATTTCTGCTTGGACAAGTTACACATATCAGATCAATTTGGGTTATACATTTTCATTTTCATTTTGCAACTAATACAGCATTAAAATTTGAATGCAATTTACATATTAAGATTACTGTTGTAAATGGCAAATGTAAATAATATTATTTCATTTTACTTCTGCACCAAACTTTGCACATATGGGGTAATAGAAATGTACATTTAAATAAGAAATGCATTGCCATTTTGGATATTGCATTGCAAATTGAATTTTGCTAAACATATGCTTCCATATATTTATGATATACCAAAACACTGATGCTACATTATACCAAGATTTCTTGCTCATTCATTCATTCAGTTAATTAGGTGGATTTTACTGTCAAAATTTTAATGGAAAACTTTAATGCTAATATTAACCTATTTGTATCAATATATAGTATCAATTTATATAACCTTTTACCCAGAAAGTAATGCAACACTGCATGGGGAACTGCAGAGAGATTATAGAGAAGAGTAAAAGCACACTGATTTTCCTAGAAATTTCATTTCTCTTATTTTTTATTATATTTACCAAGAACCAATTTGTCATGCTGCCATGTTTTTTTTATCACTGATGGCTTACATAACATTGTACTTCTGCCAAGAGCTTTGGCATAATTTTGCTCTGAGAACTTCCTTATATCTAAAGCATGTTTTATTATTATTATTATTATTATGTATTATATATATATATATATATATATATATTTATGTTATCCAATCCCAGATTAATAACAAGCCATTTGCATGTTGTTAATATCCCTGCTGAATAATTCATTATTATTCACATGCATTTAATTGTTTTTTTAAAACAAAGTAATTCAAATAATTTGAATTTAGAATTGAATTTCAGACAGTTTCCCTCTTTCATCCTGTTGTGAAAGAGTTCACAAGGAGTCACATGTGTTTCCTGTAAAGGGGGGGAAAGAAGCAAAACATTTCCTTCTGACAGAGATATATCAGGAATCTTCAAGGGTCTGAAAAAAAACATTTGAGATAGAATTGTGTGACAAGCATTTTCATTTGTAATGTTTTTTATTAACATTTGAATATATATTTTAGGTTGTTAGAATGATATGCATTAAAGTGAATTAATAATTTGCTGATGACTAACATATACATGTATATTAAATGCTTAAATTTAATATTTCACCAGATGCTTTTTGAAGATTTTGTCTACCAAAAATGTTGACTTCGACCCATTTCATTAAATTATAAATTACAAAAATGTTGTATATTTCATATGTATGATTTATTAATATCAATATTATGTATTACGCTGTGTCTGTATTTTTATGCAACCCGATACAAACACACACACATATTTGTTTCTGCCATATACTTCTATTTATTTTATATTTACCTGACAATATTTTCTATCGCTCTAACCCTAAAAGCCTACCCCTTATAAAAAATATGTCTTCATTGTTACACTTTCAGATAAATATAATTTACTGTTTAATATTTTTTCTCCCTCGTGGACACCATAGGCTGGTCCCCACAATGTCAAAAATTTCA
Source organism: Enteromius trimaculatus (assembly GCA_032361065.1). Lineage (NCBI taxonomy): Eukaryota > Metazoa > Chordata > Actinopteri > Cypriniformes > Cyprinidae > Enteromius > Enteromius trimaculatus. The sequence goes on along the minus strand of JAUMHP010000078.1, from coordinate 8,944,992 downwards.
GGATTTGGTCCCCACAATAAACAAGTATGCACATGTTTGTTTGTTTGTTTGTGAATTGTGGGGGCTTTCCATAGTCTTTCCATACTGACCAAACAATATTTTTATCCCCTATCCCTGCACTTTCAGATAAACATCATTTACTTTTTACTCAGTTTTAGATTTTCAAAATACTTTATTCTGTGTTGATTATAAGCTGTTTTCCTCATAGGGACCAAAAATGTCCTCAAAAGCACAGAAAACCCAGGTATTACTATACTTACAGAGAAAAATTATCATCATAATGTAGGAAATGTGCCAGTATACTAATACACACAGTGACACGATTATATTATATTATTATATTTATGTTGAATCATGAATCATTATTTGAATGATCAACTATCTCACGGCGCCATCCAATGTTGGTAAAGGGCATAACAGACACTGCTCTGTTATGCTCTTGATAACCATTGGATGGCGTCTATATGGACAGATGGATATGTATGTACAGTATATATAAGATATACAGTATACAGACCATTACACCAATGGAAAGTCTCTGCAAGGATATATGAACAGACTGTGTGTATGTGTGTGTGTGTTAAAATGCATTTAGACATCCCATGCAAATGACATACTGTACCTCTAGAAGATGCACCATCACACACAGGGTACATATGTTTTTGTTTTGTTTGTTTTTATTATTTAAATTAATGCATAAGTATACAGTGGACCTTGAGAGCAAATATGCATTCATGAGCTTAAGGAAAAGACAGTTGAAAAGATAAAAATAGGTACATGAAAGAGAAAACAAAGTGTGTGCTCCAAACTAGTCATAGTGGATAAAAGTATGTTGTAGCTTTCATTTTGTAAATTACAAGTTCAATTGAATGTTTCTTTACAACAAAATGAAGTGCATTGTTCCCACCATCCCACAAAACCTGAAATTGTCCAGGGTGCTCTGGAAAAAGATATTTTCCTCTCCAGAACAAACAGCACACATCTTTATCCCGGGAGATCCTTCAAGTTTTCCTCCAAGCAGGAAAGAATGTAAGAGATTTTACATTAATTTAGAATGAAAGGACAACTGTGTCTCCATCAACTTTTTTTTATTATTATTATAAAGACATTTTCTTATTGCCTTTTGTTTTCGAAACAATATAGTGATCATTGTTTGAAATATCTTCAATAGATTTTTATTTTATGTACTGTATGTTTTTGCATTTAATTGTCAACTTAAAAATAATCCAGACTTTTAAAGTAGCATATCATTATTGATATATGTATGTCATTGCTTTTGTTGATTTTGATTAATCTATTATCCTTCATTTGTAAGTCTTTTTGGATTAAAGCATCTGCTAAATGTAAACGTAAAGGTAAATAAGGTAGAAAACCTAAGCAGAACACCAAAGAAGGTATCTGGTCATTTTGCTTAACATGTCTATTTCTCTGAATGCCAGTTCTCGTTCCAGACTTTTCTATTTAAATTACACTTCATCTTTTGGGTGTGAAGCCAAAGCAACATAGATTATCTGTATTAAAGGTTGCATTGCCAACATTGGCCACAATGAAACTACAGGAAGTGAGAGTCTACGCTGCCAAGTTTATTGGTCTTACAGTGGTTAAATTTCTCACATAAACAAAGAAGCTTAACTTAAGAAGCCTGCTATTATGATGGCCAAGAGAGCTCAACGCGCTGCAACTTAAGAAAACACATGCAAACAGAAAAAAATGACAACACATTAAGAAAACATCTTCATCAGTTTGACAACACAGGCGCTGCAAATTCTCGCAACACAACCAAACAGAGAAACGTGTTGCAAACACACTGCAAATAGCACAGACCACAATGGAAATGTTTCAGGGGGACCTCAAAAAGTTACAAAGTCATCTGGGACCTGATTATTTGTTCAATGGCATTTGTTCAGATTAGTCTATTAATATTCAAAAGACCAATGATTCGTATGATCAGGTTGTTAAAATAAACAAAAAAAAAAAACCCTCACCTTTTAGTTCAGCGACAACACCTCTGCTCTGACCAAAAGCCACTGAACAAAGAATCAGGTCCCAGATGGGTTCATCACTTTTTGAAGTCCCCCTGAAATATTTCCGTTGTGGTCGATGCTATTTGCAGCGCGTTTCTGAGTTTGGTTGTGTTGCGAGAATTTGCAGCACCCGTGTTGTCAAACTGATGAAGATGTTTTCTTAATTTGTTGTCCTTTTTTTTCCTGTTTTCATGTGTTTTCTTAAGTTTCATCACGTTGAGGTCTCTCGGCTACCATATTTGCTATTTATAATAAAGCCAGGTAATAAGTTTGTGTTTGCATATTCTTGTTTATTTTTTTTTATACTCATAACAAAATAGGGGCCAGTTTTACTAGCAGCTTGCACCAGCACAAACCGACTTTTGGCATTAAAATTGTTTTACTAAAGACACACAGTAAAGAATTAGTGCTGAAAAGGTGTAGACAAAGTTATTTTTGACCTTATTAAATATGCTTTGGAGGTGTTTCCCTTTCATAATCTTGGTAACTTACTGGTATTTGTGCCACTATTTAAAGGTGCAAAAAGCATGTCTTAAACTATTTTGTGCTCGAAATTGTTGTTGGAGGCGGCACTGGAGAGCACAGAGAGAAGGGTATGAGGGAGAATGCCAGAAAAACACATTATGCCAATCCATGTTATTTTAAATTTGCTTCAGGAAATAAAAGACAACTTGGAACCCTCAACTAGGAGTCATGTAATAAAAGCTCTATCAAAACTTTAAGTAAACCTTAATTTTTAGCCTTTTTAGCATATTGTGGTTTCTTTTTTCTTCACTTGCAATTACGCTATTTTGCACTTCGTGTGGTATATTACGTTGGTAAAATTGTAAATGAGAAGTGTTTTGAGACCTGAAATTAAAATTAAGATACAACATGTGTCATTTTAAATATGCTATACATGTATGCTGTGCCAATACATGCTAAATACCTGTACATTTCAGTTATTTAAGTAATGATAAACAAATGTCAAGGGAAAAAGAAGATGGGCTACTGATTTACTATGATTTTTTTCTTTATTGTAATCAGCATTACGTGTACATTTGGAAATATCAGATGAATTTAATTTGAGTATAATTTCATCATTGCGAAAGGGTTGATAATTAAAGTCATATGGCAAATATATCATACACTCAAAGGAAGTGTTATGCAAAAGATGGAGGCAATTACAGTATTCTTTTGAGATGCATACTCCATGTCATAATCATTATAGCAGCTGTTAATACCTGAGGGATTTTTTATTTTTGCATATAAAAAAAATTTGTCAGAGCATCAAGCTATTATTCATCAATGCTAGTATAGATTGTATGGCTAAGATTCAGGACATGTACACTAATCTATCCATAACATACACCTAATAAAGGCACAAAGTGGATCATATCATCAGAATTACAGATTTACTTGAAATATGTGCACATACAGTACCGTTTGAGTTTGCATTGCATTTTAAAAATGTAAATGGGCTGTCATTTTGCTCCAAATGGCCATGTAAGTCAAGATATGTCAAATATTTATTTTCCGTTTATATACTTGGGCTTAAAATGAGCTCATATATAAGTTGCTGGTTTCTCGTTTGTTTGTATTTGTTAATATAAATGTGTCTGTCTCATACCCTTCCTATGTCACGTGGGTTCAGCACTTTTCCAATGAAGAGAAGTGCACCTGATGGATCATCTCTTACTAGAAAGAGGAAAGGTCGGTCTACACGGTATGTTAGAGCCAGTGACTGGCCGTTGACAGTGTTGCTGGCATATTCTTTGCCCTCTGGAGCTGTTTCCAAGACAACCTTATGATGGACAGCCGTTAACTTGACTGGCTGATTGGTAATTTTGACAAGATCTGTCTCTGCCAACCATTCAGCCAGGCCTAAAAAAAGGGAAGAACATATAAGGGAGACAGTGACAAATTATATAACAATATAATAAAGTCATAAACTAGCAAAACATTGCAGAATGGTGGTTTTGTCTTACCCAGGTCAGAGAGGAAGGGCAGCAGATTTTTGCTGTAACTGAGTTTGATAACAGGAAGTGTAAGCAACACCTGTGCAGCATGAAGGGTATTGGAAAGGTCCTGGACAAATTCAGCTGTAAGTGCTTCCTCTATTAGAGTTAGATTCTGTGTCACATCATCGGGTAAGAAGAAATACATGCTTATTCCGTCCTCCATAGGAACCTGGGCTATCTGCAATAGATAAACAGAAATAATGAGAAAATACCAAATTGAATTCACTCAATTTTTGCCACTCAAGATATTGATTGATAATTACGGTGATGCTTTTAGCTGTTTTAATTTTGACAGCACCCATTCAATGCAGAGGATCATCCATTAGTGAGCAAGTAATGATTTGCATAATACTGCTCGCTTTCTCTTATTATCGGAGTAATTGAACACTTAGAAATAAATCACAGCTGACAATTTGTTGTTTTATTCTACAATAAAATGGTTAACTAAACCCTACGGTGGCCCAGTAGTGCACAACACAACAAAATTTAAAAAGCAAACATAAGTTCACTACGGATGCGAAAACACAGACATTTTTTTTATGATGGACGAAAGTTTAGGAGGCATTATGTGTCACGAAGCACAGAATAAGAGATCCAAGTGCAGTTAAGTCTTTTAATAAAGTTCCAAAACAACCAACATCCATGGAACCATCAATTTTAGAGAAGTCAGAGACAGGGTTACACGACCACACAACAGCAACAAAATACAAACTGAACAGATAATATATATGGTAGGGCTAATGAAATGATTACAATCAGGTGAAAGTGATCAGACAACTGAGACAATCAAGGGTGCACGAAGGTAAGGGAAACGCAGTCCAGAACACACAAACAAAACTACAAAAAGGACCCTCTGGTGGCTGTCTAGGGAATGACAGCCACCACTTGACAGTATATAAACATGATTGAGGTCATATTTATGACTAACTTATATGAGGTAACTTATGACCAAAAATACTAAAGCTGCCTTCAGGCCATGTTGTGATTCCGAGATGACAACATGTGACATTGTACTCTATCTAAATTATGTGGCAGGTACATTTTGGTGCTACTTCCTGTAGCTGCGAGTCTGACAACATGGAAAACTATGAGTAAAATATATGTGTTGTCATCGCAGAATTACGGTAATGAATGAACCAAAAGTTCATCTTTAAAGGGACAGCTGTAATTAAAATCATACTTCTGACATCATGGCTCACCCATATGTTGCATGACTTTAAATCCTAGCCTTCTAATGATAGCTTTGAATGAGGAACAAACATGCATAAAACAACAGATGCTAGTACCGTGCATCCAAGGTCAGAGTCGATACCCATCTTCACTGGGTAATTCTCCTGCTCCATCATGGGAATAAGAATTGGGGCTTCTCCATCCGTCTGGAAGTTCTCCATCTTATTAGCTTTGCTGAACCTAGTTACCCATTTACCTGCAAAAAAATAAATACAAATCACTCATATCACTGCCTGGTAAAAAACATAAATCTCCACAAAAGTTTATCAAATCTACATTTCAAAACTCCCAAATATATTTATCAATCTGGACAAGCTAATGTACATGTACATTTTCATGCTCCCAATAATAATTTCATGCATATCATTTCCCTCTGTTAAAGTTCATAAGAGATATTAATAATAAATCAAAAGCCCATTTACCTTTTAAGAAGGCTGCTCCCACAGGCAACACAGCTGTGTTACGAGAAAGCGAAGGAACGACTTGTTCCACTTTTCCACCAGTTTGCTGTTTAAACCAATCATTAACAGTCTTAAGGTCCCGGGTGCCACCCACAAGAGTTTGAGGACGTACCCCATATTGCTTCTCTACGCTGTTGAGGTATTCCAGCCTGAGACGAAGTTCTGAAACACACAGAGATAAATAAAAACATGACCGGCTCTTCTATCTATTGGAAAAATTGCACAACCACACCCATTTAAAAGGAAAAACACTAACTCCTAGCCAAAAGGATGCGATCTGCCGACTTGAAGCCCTTGGCAGATGCTTTGAGTGAAGATAGAAGGTCTCTCAGCGTGTCATGGAGCTGACTGTCTTGCAGGGTGTGGTAGCGGAGGGCCCTGTAAATCTGTTTCTCAGCCCTTTCGGATGCCCCTATGACAAATGATAAAAAAACAAATGGGAGATTAATGATCTCAAGCTAAAACCTTAAATGACTGCAGTAAGAAAGCATGGTCTTCCGTAGTGAAGAAAATACCCACCCATTGAGAGCTGTGTAAAGGCTGCTGAGATACTCATGGGGGACAGGAAGACGCTGGCCTTGGGATCATGTGCTGCCAGATGACGGAACAGGTTGAAGCCAAAATCAGAGGTTGCAGCAGCCAACTTGGTGCGAGGAGTAGTAAAAAGGTCAACCACCTCTTCCTCACCTTCAGCCTCTGCTGTATCTGTCTGTAGTAGAAGTGGACCATTATAGTGGGATTACAGTGAAGAGAATGTATGTGAGGACTCATGAAAATCTTACCAACTGAGCATGCGAGAAGGACAGAAGAGTCCATAAACCAAACAGCACGACTGCCTTCCTCATCCTGATAAATACAAAGTTAAAAGCTTGGCATCTGTGATGAAGACAACCTGTAACTCTTGTACAAATGTTGTTTTGTTTATATCAATAAAAATACCTAAAAAAACATTTTTAAGTGTTAATTACAATTAAAAAAAAAAAAAAAAAATTAAATAAAATAAAATAATGGTTGCTGTGACCTAATAATTAATACATCATTATTCTTACACCTTGATAGCAATACATAAAAAAAATATTGGGATTAGATAAAGAGTTGATAAATACCTCATATATACAATACCTCATATAACAAACTGATCACACTGAACCTCAATGTACTAAAAGTATTTAGTACATCTTATATAAGATTTAAACATTAACTTTCCCAATCCGAAGACTGGTCATACACCACATGTATGCATATAAACTACATGATCTTAAAACATTTGCAAAATAAACAGAAAATATAAGTTAAATGCCTAGTCTTTACATAACACTAGACACAGTTAACTTTAGGCAGAGGTTCAATGTTCCTGCAGTGGTTTTCAACATGGTCTAAAATTGTTCCATGTCTCACATCTGGTTACCATTAAAGTTTCTTGCTGAACTCTTGTCCATCAATGGAAAAAAATACTAACACTAGGCTAATATTTTCACATTCATCTAAATGGCTCCCTCACTGTATCTGCCACGCAGTTACCGAGTTGAGCTTGACTCCATATCCACTGCTTGTCTTAGCTCAACTTGATTTACATTCCAGACTTTTTTTGTTTTTTCACTTTTCATGCATTATGCTATGAAATAATTATTGGGAGGGGAACCTTTAAAGGAAAAAATACATATGCTAAATTATATAGGTAAGCAGTTATTTTATAATTTGTTGCATTCATCGCTCTTATGCCGAAAAGCAAACGATACCTTGTTTGTTTACATAGACTATATATGCTAAATTAAACACCCAGAGCAGTCTTAAAGAAGAGAAGAAACTGGACAGCTTTAAAAAAAAAAAATGTATACACTTAACCATTTATATGAAAGAATTAAGGAAAAACCTTTGATACTGATTTTAAAAGGGTCTGACCTGTTTTCTACTTTACCGTCGTCACGTGCAGACTCTCGGCTTGCAGCTGCCTCCGCCAACTGTGCGCGAGCAGATGCATCAGCAGTGTTTTAGTGAAGAATCCCACCCTTTGCTGACGCTAGAAGGTGGTCTGTAACTTCTGTGGAGATAGTGGTGAGAGCTTTGATTCATCTCAGTGACATAAAGTCCGTTCACCCAAGGATCGTTAGAATTCGTTGCTGATTCTCGTGACAATGAAACATATTCAGTGTTAGGGCATAAAAGTAAACGAGAACGAATATAACGTTAGGCTATTAGTTTAAAAATACATAGGCTATTCACCAACGGAAACACCACTACTTTGGAATATACATATATTTAAATGACAGAGAGCCTTAGTTTGTAACGCCCTCCATTTGAAGGCGTTTGGTCATAATTCTGTTTAATTTTAGCGTTTTGTTTGTTACACCTTTTAGAATAGAGAAATTAACTTTAGAGAAATAAACTTTACTACTCGACCAAATAAAGAACAATAATAGGGCCTATAGTTTATTTGTAGAGTACAAAGTAGCGTTAATTATTTTATTATTTATTATTATTAATAAATATTTATTTAATCTTCGATACGTAGACTGATTCATATTTACGGTTTACCCTATCTCTCTGAGCAAATTTATTGCATGTTTAAGCATTAAAAAATGATTGGGTTGATTTACTTTATTAGACCTAACTTTTGAATGGTCTAGTGGTGCATATCCATACACAGATTCCTAGAATACTCGATTCTGATTAGTCAGTTGTGGCATTCAGTAGTCAGATATGTTAAAAAAATGCTAACCTTATAAAGGTTATAAAAGACGTCTTATAAAATACGCTATAAAATAATTTCTGCTCAAATCAGATCTTTATGTTCATATATTTATTTGTTTGGCAAGTAGCTGTGTAATACCTGAGTAAATATATAGTCGGCTAATTATTATTGCATTTGAACAGCCTCATTAATATCAAACTATGACATTCATTAATGGCAGGTCATGCTCATCACAACACATTTTAATTGAGCAAAATATGTACTGCAATATGGACACATCTTCTCATTTTAGTTCCCATCTTCCATCTCCTGATGTCTGAGGAACTGCTGAGGAACTGTTTCCTTCCACATATTCAACATGTAACTTAGCATATTTTCCATATGTGGACTATCATTCAGTGTACCATCACTCTGGGACACTTTGCTTTCAGTTTCAGTTTTTGGATCATCACTTTGTTCCATTGTCGCTCCAGGGTTGGGGTTGGTGACCATACCCAGAAAGAGAGGCGTGTAAGAGGCATCATCCACCAGTGCAAAGATGAATGGCATGTTGACCGCAAAAGTAGGAACGGTCCGCACAAGAGAAACAGAGGTTGCAGCTGAAGCCTCTGCCCCTTCCTCACTCAGCTCCATGCTTGAGGCATGCTGTACACCTGAAACCTCTAATGGGCCTTGTGCGATTCTGGATAAATCAGGCCCAGTAAACAGCAAGCCCAAACCTGAATGAAAGAGATGAAAATGTGTGACAGTTTTGTTTTACTTAATTATTAACTCTCACTTCACAACAGCATTGATCGACTTCATCTGGACCAAAGGACATGCCCTTATAAAGGCAGATTTCATCACATGACGGGATTCACAGCCAAAAATCAACTGAGAACATTTAGAAATAAACTTTTTATTTTTTTTACCCATGCTTGTGAGTGCTTGTCGCAGATCCTGATTGTACTGTAATTTGAATTTAGGTAGTTTAACATGCATGGACTTCTCGCTTTGAAAATGTTCATACATGTCCGATATGTTAAGCTTGGCAGCCGTGTTTGACAGATTTCCATGTGCTGGCACAGGCATTACCACCAGTAGACTCATATTTCCTTGAAAAGGGAATCTTGCAACCTAAGGGCAGTATGGAAGAACATCAAACTGAATTAAAATTCCCTATGTATAGGCTTTTGGGGAAATGTGAAATTATGGTTAATTATACTAAAAGCAGCTAGATTACCTGAGTGCCATCTTTTCTATCAACAAACATGCTGAGTGGGTATTTGGATCCAATCATCATGTCCACTTTTACAGAGGTTTTTTTGTCAATGTAGAAAATATCCTTTACAGTAAACTTGGAATCAAATCGGGATTGCCACTCACCTAAGAAAGAACAAGTTTATTTGCTTACTTACATTTACTTTACTTTTTAATTTATGGGGTCAGTGAATGATAAAAAATCGACTTAATACAAAAGAAAAAAATATAAATTAATGCATATGTAAATTTTTTGGAAATTGTTTAATATGTTTTTTTTTACTGTACAGTTTTATACTGTAAAATGTGTGGTATAACCATCTTTATGTTCAAATGTAAAACATTTTTAACATGTAATATAAATTTTAATATTAAGTAATTAAATTTTTCACAAATATAGGAACGTATTCCTTCAAACACTTTTGGGATTTTGTGAGTAATAATAACAATAAATAATATAATATAAAACAAGCCAATGCACTCTGGCATGTGCTGATTGCAACCAGCTGCAGCTGATCACAGCGTGAGTTTAAATGGGCAACTGATGCAGCGCATATTTGGGTTTTTGCTGAGAAGCTGAGCCAGTGACCTGGCCACTCAGGACAATTAAATTACACTCAAAAAAATGATGTCCTCCAAAAAGAATGAAAATTTAAATTCTAAAATAAAATCAAGGTAAAAAAAAATCGTATGCTTTCCTTAAACCATGAATCTGAGTATAGACATCTTTTTTCTTCTCTTTTTTTAGATACTTGTTTTATAATGTTGTTCTCAAAGTAAAGAGTTTGTCTTATCTTGTTATTTATAGTTGAAATGCAGACCAACCTTTAAAATGAATGGCGTTTATGAGCATTAAAACAACATTTGGTGGAAGACCCGACATAAAGTTGGTTATGTGTCCTTTGGTGGATTCCTCCACCCAACGATTAACTTCCTCAATTGAGGTCAGATGTGCAGGTTCAGATTTGTACAGGTTCAGAGCTCTGTCCACAAACTTCTGGTTCACCCTAACATCTTCACAAAGACAAAAGCAACTACGAAGTCTACAAAAAGTAATCTCAACAAAACTAACATTTAATTCAGTTCAGTAAATGGTTTGTCCTGAACTTCAAGCTCAAAAGGATCTTCTAGTTTTGTCAAGTTAATAGAACAGCATCAGTTCCTTACTTGGTATGAGGTAGAGACGAGACGCTATCCTGACAGCCTTGGCAGTAAGTTGTTCTTGTAGACAGCTTAAGGTTTCATGAAAACTGGGCAGCTCTTTTGCCTGAAGAACTTCCAACAACTTGTCCTCTGTCTTGTTCTTTGCACCTAATGATTTAAAATGAAAGTACACATGTATTAAAACATAACTGCTATAAATTCACTTCTTTATGGGTAATGCAGAATGCTCACCCAAAGCGAGCTCAGCAAGCACAAGAGAAACACTTAGAGGTGATATGATTATGTTTGGCTCCTCAGACCCAGGCTGTAGTTTTTCCAAAAGCGCCAATCCCAGTTTAGCCACTGCACCACCAACTGCTCGCTGAGCTTCTGTGCTTAAGACATCACTGCAGTTCACTTTGCCATCATCTGTATCATTAGAAGCCTGAAATAAAAATGGAAGACATTATCATAAAAAGACTTTAGAACTATTTTTTTTTAAACAAACAATGTGGATTCCCAAAATTTGGAAGAAAAAAGTAATTTCTCATAGTTTCTTACCAACAGCACAAACCTAAAGAAACAGAGTGTTAAAAGCCCTATAAGACAGTGCTTCATGTTCTTACTGTAGGCCTGGAACACACAAAAAATACAAATATATATATTTATTTAATTATTGTCTTGTCCAGGTAATGTGCCATGCTATTATACAGTAATATTATATAATGATTAATATTTAATAATCTTTATTAATGTTAGTAAATAATGCATGTTAGTTCACTGTGCATAGTACTTCTTTTTAAATGTGTTAGTTACAATTAAGGCTAATACATTATGTTATTTTTATTAGTTAATCATTGTTTAGCAGTTAACTGTGAATGCTGACAAAGCTGACATTTAGGTTTTTATCATATGCAGCAACATGATCATATTGTAAATATAAAAGGTATATTATTATTTTGAGTTAATTTCTCCCTCTCATATTTGCCTGTTGACTGTCCCAGCAAAGAAAATTTCTGTCAAGCATGCATGTATTCCAGCTGATTTATAAATACGCCACATATGACCTAGATGCAAAATTCAGGCAGCTAATTGACAACACACACACACACACACACACATATATATATATATATACACATACATACATACATACATAGATACATATATGTGTGTATGTTTATGTATAAATCTTACCTTATCAAAATTACAATAAAGAAGTGATAAAGACAGAGAGCATGAATGATGTAAATCCAGAACAGATGACTAGAGTAGAATGCTCTCAAACACTCTGCAGTTGGTTAATGTTTCATCATCCACTGACTTATGTCACCATTTAGTTTTAAATGTAAATATTAATATATGTGATCCTGGGTCAAGAAGCACAACAGATATTATTTAGGTTATGTTAGAAATCAAAAACTTTAATAAATGTGAAAAACAAACTACAAACAATAATTCAGTCGTTTGTTGTTCCTAGGACATAAACAACATTAATATTAATCATATTGTCATTTACATGAAAAAGCATTAACAGACAAAATGCATCGGTATTGTATTAAATTACCTGTACATACCCTGAACATAAACAATAAACAAACAAAAATATTTAATTATATATATAGAGAGAGAGAGAGAGAGAGAGAGAGAGAGAGAGATAAACTGGTGTAATTATACGTATCTACTGTGAAGTGACAAAATGTTTATTGCATGTTTCTAGTGTGTTATTATATTTGCTATAGCAATTGTACTACTAGAATATATCACATTTGAAATTATTTTCAAAAGCCTTAAATGGACTTTGTTTGTCCAGTGTACCCTGTACTGTTCCAGCTCTCCACCTACGCAAAACCTTGAATCCTTACTCCTGCCCCATTACACTCAATGGCCACCATACAGTTTTTCTTGATTGCTAACACAAAATTCATTACAAAATTCACTGTATAAGCAGTCTCAAAACTACACACCAACTTGTGCAAACTTCAAACTTCTATGTCAAAATCAAATAGTTTAATCAAAAATATTTTCTTTTTTGTCAGACTCAAACTTTGGCCTCAGATCATACACAAACTTGTCAAATACATAAATTTTTGCCTAGAGAACACTAGTGAGATCATCAAATCATTTTGCTAAAGTCAGTGTCTGTTACCGTACATGACATGAATAGAAGAGTTCAGATACAGTTAAATAAAGCAAACAAGTTAACTTTCATTACACTAGTGTAAAGAGATCTTACAGTAGTTGAAAAGCAGAAGAGAAAAGTTTAAAGGCCAAACTGAATATACAGTAAAAACAGCACTTCTGGGTGTGGAAGCTTTCTCACATAATCGGAAGGATACGATTGCTGCCTGACGTGTCTGGGGCGAGAACACACTGAGACAGCTTTCGTGGATGGCCGCCTCTCGCCTCTTCTGCCCCACCGCATAGTCCAGTGGTGTTCCCAGAAGAAACTGCTCCCCCGCAAGTTGGGCCCAGCGTCTCTTTTGGGGCACCCGAGAAGTTGAGATGTCTTCTGCAGCGTCAGAGGGAGTGTCAGTTAGTGAGGCGGAACTCACACCGTGGCCGCAGCCCCGTCTGTTGTGGACATCGAACTGTCGGCTATGCTCCTCCGAAGGCTATCTGATCCTTCGAGGATTTAGGGCCGGGCTTACTATGCTCGCGGGCAGGCTGCCACCACCTTGCATGCTTTGGCAATTCTCCAAGTCTACCAGGCTAAAGCGTTAAAACAGCTGCACGAGGGGGGCAATGCAGGAACTCTGCTCCATGATCAACTTCGCCCTCCAGGTGACAAAGGTCACTGCGCGTGCCCTAGGTCAGGTGATGTCCACCGTTGTGGTCGAGGAGAGACATCTATGGCTGAACTAGGAGCAGATGGCAGACGTTGACAAAGCTCTCTTTCTTGATGCTCCCATCTCCCAGGTCGGCCTATTCGGTGACACCGTTGAGGACTTCACAGTTCACACTCCTGGAGAAGGCCCAGGAGCTTCTGTGCACTTCTGTCCATGGGTCGACGGTACCCTCATTTTCAGAGAAATAGCAATTTTCCACACCTCTGGGCCCAGTGCCCCGAGATCCCCATCTAACCTCTCTTTTTTCTCCTCAGGTGTGGATCCGGTGCACTCTGTCACCAGCGCGGGAACCAGGGGAGCAGGGAAGCACTGCCCAGAGCAGTCAGACTTTTCTCCAGTATATTTATGCTTCTAGGATCAGTCCCCTCCCCACGTCCTGCCTAGGCTGCCCCACTGCGAGCACGGTGGTTAACATTCCCTTGATTCCCCTAGCGACCCAGCTTGGAGCCTAGCTACAGCTTCCCAGCTCCTCGTGGTGGTTTTAAATGGACGGTACGCCTCGGCTATGCGATTAAGTTTGCCAGGTGCCCGCCCAGGTACAGAGGCATTCGCTACACCACTCTCCACCCAGACAGGGATGCCGCTGTCTTGCAAACAGAGTTTGCAGTCCTACTAGCGAAGGACACAATCAAGCCTGTCCCTCCAGCAGAGATGATGTCAGGGTTTTACATTCCTTACTTCATCGTGCCCAAAAAGATCAGTGGGTTGAGACCCATCCTGGATCTACTAGCCGGTCTCTGGCATCATAACATGCATTCGGCCCCAGGATTGGTTCGCAGCCATCAACCTGAAGGACACGTACTTTCATGTTTCGATCTTGCCTCAACACAGACCCCTTCTGCGGTTTGCTTTCGAGGGTCGAGCATATCAGTACAAGGTCCTACCCTTTGGCCTGTCCCTTTCTCCCCGCATCTTTACGAAGGTCATGGAGGGTGCCTTGTCCGAGCGGACAGTGGAGTACCGAATGCCTCTGTACCTGGGCAGGCATCCCGTCCAAGCGGACAGTGGTGTAGCGAATGCCTCTATACCTGGGCGGGCACCTGGCAAACTGAATCGCATAGCCGAGGCATAGGAGCTACAGGTTCTACTGGTAGTGCCACACTGGCCCACGCAGACCTGGTTTGCTGACCTCATGCTCCTCGTGGCAAACCCTGTCTGGAAAATCCCTGTGAGGAAGGGCCTCCATTTTCATGGGATGTGCACAATTTGGCACCCGCGTCAGACCTCTCTTGCCTCTTTTCAGTCGTGATAGACACTCAGGCAAGAGCTCCCTCTATGAGGCTGGCTTACGCACTGAGATGGAGTCTGTTTGTCGACTGGTGCTCCTTTCCCACAGAGATGCCCGATTGCAGTAATGCATTCTTTCCTGCAGGAGAAGTTGGAGCAGGCTGTCCCCTTCAACTCTCAAAGTGTATGTTGCTGCTATCGCAGCATATCACGATGCAGTGGAGGGTACATCCCTCAGGAAGCACCAACTAACTGATCATGAGGTTCCTTAGAGGTGCGAGATGGGTTAACCCTCCAATA
Source organism: Enteromius trimaculatus (assembly GCA_032361065.1). Taxonomy (NCBI): domain Eukaryota; kingdom Metazoa; phylum Chordata; class Actinopteri; order Cypriniformes; family Cyprinidae; genus Enteromius; species Enteromius trimaculatus. The sequence goes on along the minus strand of JAUMHP010000078.1, from coordinate 8,929,827 downwards.
CCACACCGTGTCCCCTCTTGGGATCTTGCCGTTGCTTTCTCCTATGCGTTAGCTCACAGTGTTATGAGCCGCTCCTCTGTGGATCTCTCTGGACGACAGCAGCGGAAACCTTCGCCCGCTTCCTAATGTTTCCACCCAGACCCATTTTCCCATGCACCTTGGACCTTCCCTGTTACTGAACTTTGCCTGTCTGACCTTGCTTTTGATTAAATATCGGAACCGGATCCAGCGACTATGAGTCAAGTCATCCATGAAGTACACCGCCAGGCTTCGGAGTTACTGACTCATCGCAAGCAACTGAAGGAACTCACTTCTTTGACTGATGAACTAGTGAGCTCTATTCAAGCCCTTACTGCCACCATTAAAGCTTAGAGCCGATCTCTGGTTCCACCCGCTCCACCTACACCACAACCGGCGCCAAGTGCATCTAACCCTGCACGTCTATCACTTCTGGAGAAATATGACAGATCTCCAGGCAAGTGCAAAGGTTTCTTACTGCAGTGCGAAATATATATAAAATCACAGTCAAGCAGCTTCATGGATGACGACAGTGAAGTCTCACTCGTTTGCTCTCTCCTCACCGGCAAGGCACTAGAATGGGTAACCGCACTCTGGGAGGGCCTCACTTCCCCTCTTATCAGACTTTTCTACGACAATTCAGGGAGGTATTTGATCATACCAGTGACGGGAAAGATGCCAAGAACAAACTGTTGTGTCTGAAACAGGGAAGTTCATCTGCTGCCGAATATATACGATGACATTTCGTACCCTCGCCACACAGACAGGCTGGGATAACGATCCTCTTATGACTATCTACCAACGTGGTCTACGTGAGGGACAGAACTGGCATGTAGAGGTGAGGATTTGACCCTGTCCGAATACATGGAGTTAGCCATCAGGACTGCCCAAATCATGCGATAACGCAAAGGGCGCCGCCCTACCACAGCCACCACAAGCCACTCTCATCGTCATCAGAACTTAACTTAACTGCCGAGAAGCGCGGCAGACGGATCGAAAATGGTTTATGCCTGTACTGTGGAAAACCAGGCCATCTTCGAGCATCCTGGCAAGTGAGACCGACTCGTCCTAAAACCTACTGGGTGAGTTCCATTTCTTTGAGCACAGCCATGAAGATTGATGTAACACTTGAAAATAAAGAATCACATGTACAGACCAGAGCCTTCATTGACTCAGGGGCAGCCGGTAATTTTATTGATCGTGGTTTTGTTTCTGAATATGGTTTTCCTCTCGCAACCAATGTGGCGGTGGCAACCCTCGATGGCCAACCAATAGGGTCCGGAAGGATCTCGACTCAGACCCAACATGTCACTCAACATGTTATTGACACCCTTGATCACCCTGTCATCTTGGGCCTGCCCTGGCTAGAGCAACACGACCCCCTTATATCCTGGAGGACACACCAAATCCGTCAATGGTCACCTCACTGTCATCAGCACTGTCTAACCAAAGCCACGAAAGTAAATAAACACGTTCAACTGTCACTCGAAGAGCTCACTGATATTGACACCCTGCCAGCACCCTACAAAGACCTGCACATCGCTTTCAGTAAGGAGAGAGACACAAAATTACCTCCACATCGTTCAACCGACTGTGCGACTGATCTCATTCCTGGAGCCATTCCACCCCGGGGCCGGGTCTCCCCTCTCTCCCAACAGGAAACTGAGTGTATGGACAACTACATCAAGGAGGAGCTAGCCAAGGGATTCATTAGACCTTCCACATCACCAGCCTCTGCGGGCTTCTTCTTTGTAAAGATAAAAGATGGTGGACTGAGACCATGTATCGATTATCAGGCCTTGAATGACATCACCATTAAATATCGATATCCGCTACCTCTGGTCCCCTCTGCTTTGGAACAACTAAGATCTGCACGCTACTTCACTAAACTCGACCTGCGGAGTGCCTACAATCTTATTCACATTCGGGAAGGAGATGAGTGGAAGACCGCATTCTCGACCACCACTGGTCACTACAAATATCTTGTAATGCCGTTTGGATTATCTAATAGTCATTACATATTTCAAGCCCTGGTCAGCAATATCTTCAGAGATATGCTCCAGCAATTTGTGATCGTTTATATCGACGACATACTGATATATTCCAAAGACCTGAACACCCATGTCCAACATGTTCGCTCTGTACTGCAAAGACTCATCAAGCATCAGCAAATGTGAGTTCCACATGACCAAAGTGTCGTTCCTGGGCTACATTATTAGTGCCGATGGGGTGGCCATGGATGAGAAGAAGTTAGCATCTGTGCTAAACTGGCCCAAGCCCCAGAATCTCAAGGAACTGCAACGTTTTCTTGGCTTTGCTAATTTCTACTGGATATTCATAAGAAACTTCAGTCAGGTAGCCACTCCACTCAACTCAATGATTAAAAAGGGAACCAAACGTTTTCCATGGACTCCAGTTCTATTCACGCAAACTCGTTCAAGTCAAGTCAAGTCATTTTTATTTATATAGCGCTTTTAACAATACAGATTGTAGCAAAGCACTGAACATTATCA